>CASHTH010002375.1:0-24623 GCA_030341885.1 Geodia barretti | reverse complement strand
GGATGCAGCACACGTATCGATCTGGACATTTCACGACGGACGCCCCGGGTGGAAGACCCGCGCCACAAGGTGGATCATCGCCATCGCCATCTGCGCCCCATCGGGAGCCGATTCCTGGGTCCATGTGGACTCTTCGGCAGGAGCAAGCGGAATGGTTCAAACCTTCTGAATTGCCCAACGGGTCCCCTCCCATGACACTTCGGCGATGTCTTGCGCGTCTGGACCCAGCCCAATTCCAGAAATGCTTCGTGTCTTGGACCCAGGCCATCGCCGAACTGCTGCCCGGTGAGGTGTCGCCATTGACGGCAAGACGGCCGACGGTCATAGACCGGCGGGGAGCAAGGGAGCCATGCATCTGGTCAGCGCCTGGGCCCACGCAGAACACCATGACGTTGGGGCAGGTCAGGACGGCGGAGAAGTCCAATGAGATCACCGCCATTCCCCAACTGCTGGACTTGCTGGATCTGCACGGCTGCATCGTGACCATTGACGCCATGGGCTGCCAGCGGGAGATTGCCCAGCAGATCACAGACGGCGGGGCCAATTACGTCCTGGCGGTGAAGGAGAACCAGGGGTCAACTCCACGAGGGCATCCGAGACCTGTTCGAGGGGGCGGAGGCGTTGGGCTTTGACGGGGTGCCCTACGACTACTCCCAGACCGTGAACAAGGGACACGGACGGGTGGAAACGGCGGGAATGCTGGACCATCACCGCGACGGACTGCCTGGACTACATCAACCCTCACGGGCAATGGCCCAACTGAAGGCCGCCATCAAAGTGGTCGGCCATCGTGAGACCGCAGCCGGCGCGATCAGTCAACCTCGCTACTACATCAGCAGCCTGCCAGCCCCAGCAGGACAACTGCTGGCTGCCGTCAGGAGCCATTGGAGCATCGAGAACTCACTGCACTGGACTTTGGATGTAACCTTTCGAGAAGATCAGTGCCGAGTGCGCAAAGACCACGGGCCGCAGAATCTGGCCACCCTGCGTCAGATCTCCCACAATCTACTGAAAACGAAAACAGCCTCAAAGTGGCATCCAGGGCAAACGGCTCAACGCCGGTTGGCGTGAAGACTAAGAGCGATTGCCCTGGGAGGTAGGGCGGTAGTTGACAAGTGTGGAATGGGGTGCGTATGATGAGTGTACCCGGTAAACCGGGGTTAACAACAGAAGCCGTAGGGCACGTAGGGGAGCTCGGTTGAGCCGGGCTGAGAGGGAGACCACAATGTCTCCGACCCTTGCGAACCTGATCTGGGTAATGCCAGCGTAGGGAATCGGGGCTTGTAGGTTAGCCAATGACGGGCCGCCAACTTTTTACGTTGGCGGCCTATTTTGTTGCGGCCCAATATATCCAACATATTGAGGAGGCGCGTAATGGTTCAGACTACGGAGTACACGCAGGCATTTCAGGGGAAGTCGTCTTTCCCGGCCAGCAACAAGGTTTACCGGGAGGGCTCTCAGCCGTCGATTCGGGTGCCCTTCCGACAGGTTACGCTGGATCCTACTACGGGACGGTTTGGTCAGGAGGATAATCTGCCGCTGTCGGTTTATGACACCAGTGGGCCGTACAGCGACAGCGCGGCAATGCTGGACCTGCGGCGGGGCCTGCCGGCGTTGCGTCGGGACTGGATTATGGCTCGCGGCGGCGTGGAAGAGTATGGCGGCCATCCCATTACAGTGCGGGGTGACAACCAGGCACAGCCCTTCCCCGGGTTAACGCGGCGGCCGCTGCGTGCGAAGAACGGCCAGTCGGTTACGCAGATGCACTACGCCCGTCAGGGTATCGTTACTCCGGAGATGGAATACATCGGTATCCGGGAGGGCATCGACCCGGAATACGTTCGGGAAGAAGTGGCGCGCGGCCGGGCTATCATTCCCGCCAACATCAACCACCCCGAGTCCGAGCCGATGATTATTGGCCGCAACTTCCTGGTGAAGGTGAACGCGAACATCGGCAACTCGGCCATCACATCTTCCATTGACGAGGAAGTCGAGAAGATGCTGTGGGCCACGCGCTGGGGCGCCGACACCGTGATGGACCTTTCCACCGGAAAGGATATTCATACCACGCGGGAATGGATTCTGCGCAACTCGCCAGTACCCATCGGCACCGTGCCCATCTACCAGGCGCTGGAGAAAGTGGGTGACAACCCGGAGGAACTGACCTGGGAGTTGTATCGCGACACGCTCATCGAGCAGGCCGAACAGGGTGTTGACTACTTCACCATCCACGCCGGCGTGCTGCTGCGCTACGTGCCGCTGACGGCCAACCGCCTCACCGGCATTGTCTCCAGGGGAGGCTCAATCATGGCGGGCTGGTGTCTGGCGCATCATCAGGAGAACTTCCTGTACACCCACTTCGGCGAAATCTGCGAGATTATGCGCGCCTATGACGTGTCGTTCTCGCTGGGAGACGGCCTGCGTCCGGGCAGCGTTGCGGATGCCAACGACGAGGCGCAGTTCTCTGAACTTGAGACGCTGGGCGAGCTGACCCAGTTTGCCTGGGAGCAGGATGTACAGGTGATGATCGAAGGCCCGGGCCACGTGCCGATGCACAAAATCAAGGAGAACGTGGACCGGCAGATGGAAGTGTGCCATGAAGCGCCCTTCTACACGCTGGGGCCGTTGGTTACCGACATCGCGCCAGCTTACGATCACATCACGTCGGGAATTGGCGCCGCGATGGTTGGGATGTACGGCACGGCGATGCTGTGCTACGTGACGCCCAAAGAGCACCTGGGGCTGCCGCACCGGGAGGACGTGAAAACCGGCGTTATCACGTACAAGATTGCCGCCCACGCCGCCGACGTTGCCAAGGGGCATCCGATGGCGCAGCAGTGGGACGATGCCCTGTCGAAGGCCCGGTTCGAGTTCCGTTGGGATGACCAGTTCAACCTGGCGCTGGACCCGGAGACCGCTCGCGATTACCACGACGAAACGCTGCCGGCGCAGGGGGCTAAGGTAGCCCACTTCTGCTCAATGTGCGGCCCAAAATTCTGCGCGATGAAGATCACGCAGGACGTGCGGGAGTACGCCAGGAAGAACGGGATGGCGCCAGAGTCGGCGCTGGAAGTGGGGATGGAGGAAAAGTCTGCGGAGTTCCGCGAGGCCGGCAGCCAGATTTATCAGAAGGCTTAGGGGGTGGTTCATCCCTCACGACAAACCCCTCTCCCATCTAGGGAGAGGGGCTTTTTTTGACTATTCGGCGTCGGGGTGGGTGGTTATGAATCGGGCGGCGCGTTCCGGGTCCACGTGGGGCGCGCGCACTTCTACGCCGGCCTGTTCTTCCTGCAGTCGCACGGTGCTGCTGCTGTCGGAGCTGGCCCCAACCCCGGTTCATGGCGGTGAGGGATATTTGCTGGGCCAGGGTGGACATGGGCATGGGCACGTTGTACTCGCGGGCCAGTTCAGTAGCCAGGGAGATGTCCTTGTGCGCCAGGTTGAGGGCGAAGCTGGCCGGCTCGAACTCGCCCCGGAACATGGTGCGGACGAGTCCTTCATGGAGGAAGGACATACGGCCGAGCGCGCCGCGACGCACGCACTCCCACAGGGGTTCAGGGTCAACACCGGCCTTGACGCCCAGGGTGAGTCCTTCGGCAATGGCCTGGCGGACGCTATGCCCGATCATGTTGTGCACCAGCTTGGCGACGCTGCCGGCTCCAATCTCGCCAGCGTAGAAAACCTTGTCGCCGAAGGCGTCCAGCACCGGCTTCACCCGGTCGAATACCTCGCGGTCTCCGCCCACCATGACCGCCAGGTTGCCCGACGCCGCACCCGTCTTGCCCCCGCTGACCGGGGCGTCCAGAACGAAGGCTCCTTTGGCGCGGAACTGGGGTTCAATCTCCCGTATCAGGGTGGGTCGGCTGGAAGACAGGTCGATGTAGACGCTGCCCGGGCGAATGCCTTCCAGCACCCCCGAAGCGCCCAGGGACACCGACTCCACTTCGTAGGGACGGGCAGGGACGTGAAGGTGATGTCGCTGGCCGCGGCGACTTCGGCGGGGGTGTTGGCGAGGCGCGCGCCGCCTTCCAGCAGGGGCCGGGCAGCCTCTTCGCGCAGGTCGTATACGACCATCGAATAGCCGGCCTTCTGTATGTTGGCGGACATACCGCCGCCCATGTTGCCCAGTCCGATAAATCCTACCGTTTCCATGACGAAACCTCGCTTCTGAGTGGGTTAAGTGTGGGTTTTGATGTGAACGGCAGTATACCCCAACGTATGCTGGGCAACGGTAACGTATGCTGGAGAACGGCGGACGGTGACGGTCAGACAACCTTGACGATAGGGGGCCAGCGTCGCACAATGATAGGTGCGTCAGGTTGGAATAACCGTAGCGCAATTGCCCCGTGGTGTAGTGGTAGCACGTCAGCCTTTGGAGCTGTAAGCCCTGGTTCGAACCCAGGCGGGGCAGCCTGACACCTGCTTATGGCGGGATGCGCGTTCCGAGGGGAGGGCTAGTCGCCGGGGCGCGGCGAGTCGCTGGGTTCAGGGACTGCCGGCGGACCTGCCGCCATCTACCATGTACACGCCGCCGGTGCAAAAGCTGCTTTCGTCACTGGCGAGGAAGAGCATCAGCCTGGCCACTTCCTCGGGGTTGCCGTAGCGTCGCAGCGGAATACGTGCCGCAGCAGCCTGCTTCGTCCGTTCGACGGTAACCGTCGCATCGTCCAGCGCGGCAACGCGCATCTCCTCTATAGAACGCATCATCCGCGTCTCGATGGGCGCAGGATTGACGGTATTGACCCTGATTCCCAGGGGAGCGCCCTCCAGGGCCGCAGTGCGCATCAGGCCGATGACGGCGTGTTTGCTGGTGGTGTACGCCGACATATCAGCGCTGCCACCGATGCCGGCGGTGGAGGACGTAATGACGATGCTGCCGCCGCCGCGTTCACGCATGGCAGGGACAACGTACTTGATGCCCAGCCAGACCCCGCGCACGTTGACCGCCATCACACGATCGAACACGTCGATGGGATAGTCGGGTATCGGGGATATGGAACCTTCAATCCCGGCATTGGCCAGATAGATATCAATGCCACCCCAGCGGTCTACTGCGGCCTGCACGTAGTTTTGGGCTTGATCGGGTTGGGTTACATCGGCAGCGTGATAACTGGCCCGGTCTGCTCCGATTGACTGCACCGCATCCTGGAGGGCTGACTCGTCAAGGTCGACCAACACGACGCGCGCACCTTCATCGGCGAAGAGTTTGGACGCAGCCCGACCAATCCCCCCGGTTGCTCCCGTAATGAGGGCGACTTTTCCTTCTAGGCGAGACATGTGGCACCTCCTATCATCCGAGGTATCCAGGCTGTTCCTGATCGAGACAGCGCAGCCATTATGGACCGACCATTATCCGGTAATTCGGCGACACACGGCCGGGAAACTGGAACGACCCCGGGGGTCAAAGCGCCACTGGCCGACGCGATGCCACAGGAAAGATATGGTACCCCTGGAGGGACTCGAACCCCCGACGCGCGACTTAGGACGCCGCCGCTCTATCCAACTGAGCTACAGGGGCAGGGTGGTGAGTGGTGGAGATTGCGGGATTATTTACCACAGCCTTGCCAAGCACCGTTAACCACCACATCCATCGTGATTATAGCACGGAGGTTTCGCCACCAACCGCGTGCTGACCCTGGCAATCTCGATGGAGGTTCTCCAAAGCTGGAGTGTCGGCGGCTGACGGGACGTTGACAGGCGCACGAGGAATCCCATCTGTTAGAATGCTGCAAAACTGGAAATTACAACCAGAGGTTCATGATGAAGCCCGGTGACTCTGTCGAAGACATATTTGCAGAATTGAGGACACAGGCCGTCGCCGAATTCGGAGAACGGCGCGCCGCCGAGTTGCAGGATGTCCTGGAGCAGACGTCCCGCCAAATTTGGGAAATTGACCAGGTTTCCGTGCATGTGGACCTGGAACCAGGTTTTTATCAATACACCGCCCATTGATTGTGAGGACGACGATGCCGGAACCTTACGAACTCACCGTCTCCGAGGCCGCCGCGCAGATACGGCAGGGCACCCTCTCGCCAGTAACACTGTGCCAGTCGTTGCTCGACCGGATCGACCGTTTCGACGGCGACATTCACGCTTGGGTTACCATCGACCGGGAGGAAGTGCTGGAGACGGCCCGCCGCCGGGAGGCCGAGGTGGAACGCGGCGATCCCCTAGGGCCGCTGCACGGCGTTCCGGTGGGGCTCAAGGATATTTTCAACACCGACGGGATGCTGACCGCTGCCGGTTCCAGGATCTACTCTGAGTTCGTCCCGGACTATGATGCCACGTCGGTGGCCAGGATACGCCGGGCCGGCGGGATCATCCTGGGCAAGGCGGTTACCACCGAGTTTGCCACCTCCGACCCGTCGCCGACCCGCAATCCGTGGAACGTTGAGCATACCCCGGGCGGCTCCAGCAGCGGTTTGTCCTCGCATCCTGGCCGCCGAATGGTTGCCCGCCGCCACCCTGTCCCAAACCGGCCTCGTCTCCACCCTGCCGCCCCGCCGGTTACAACGGTATCGTGGGCCTGAAGCCAACCTACGGGCGCATCAGCCGCTACGGCGTCGTTCCGGTCAGCTGGTCGTTGGACCATGTCGGCATCCTGGTGCGCAGCGTGGCCGACGCCGCCCTGATGCTTACGGCGATGAGTGGCGTGGACCCCAACGACCCGGGATCGCTGGACCTGCCCGTTCCCGACTTCACCCGACAGATGGCCCAGCATAATCATCCACCGCGGATTGGGCTGCCGCGTGAATACTTTGCCGAGACCGCAACCGCGGAGGTATGGGCGCATACCAAGCAGGTGGCCCAACGGTTGGCTGATGCCGGCGCGGAGATCGTGGAGTTGTCGCTACCCGACACCTTCGCCTCGTGCCACAGCGCCCAGCGTATAGTCATGCACGTGGAATGTGCCGCCTACCACGAACGATTCTACCGAGAACGGGCCGACGATTACGGCCCGCGCATCCGCTCCGCCATCGAAATGGGTTTGATAATGCCGGCTTCCAAGTACATCCAGGCGCAGCGGTTGCGGCGTCAGTTCCGCGACGACATGGTGGACATGGTAAGGCAGGTCGATGTCGTCATGACACCGGCCACCGTTTCACCCGCGCCCAAGGACCTCAACACCACCGGCGACGCCGCCTTCCAGGTGCCCTGGACCTCCAGCGGTTTGCCCACGGTTGTCGTGCCGTCCGGCCTGAGCGAATTGGGCCTGCCCATGGCCGTCCAGTTCGGCGCCCTGCCCTACGAGGAAGGCAAGCTGTTGGGCGCGGCCCAATGGTGCGAGCAAGCATTGGGAGTGTCCCTATGTCCGCCCGGGTATGATTAGGCTCCAGAAGGGCAGGGTGCATTGGCATCCAACCTGAGGCCGATCAAGGGAACCACGTCTCAGGGCTGTCCGATCTGGAGAGGCGTGCTCTGCGACGTTGGACAGCAATCTCCGGCGGTAAACCATTAATCGTTCTGGCTCCGTAAAATCGGGGCGGTTGGAAATGCGGTTGATCACCGCACCGATGCTTTTGAATATGCAAAAGTCTCCTTGATTTGAGCAGGGGCCGTGGGTGAAGGCCTCGCCACCCACCGCCTTCCCCGCCGTTGCTGGTATTATGTAGCCAACCACTGGCTGAATATCTACCGCAATGGCTACCACGCAATCGTACACGCCCGACGCGCACCGGCTGGCGGCATCTTTGCCCGCCATTTACGCCAGCCACCCGGCCGCCCAGGGCCTGGCGGCCGCCCGCCGAATCACCGTTACCGCCGCCGAACTGCAGGCTGCCGGCTGGGGCAACCCCACCGATCCGGCTGTCATCAACACCGCTGCGTTGCTGCTGCTTGCCGGCCTCCCCGATGCGGCCGACCGTCCCGGCGTATCTGCTGCCATCGCCGAAGCGTGGCTGCGGGGCGCTGGCGCTCCGGGCGAATTTGTGGCTGCGGTATCAGATGCTATAGCCGGCGCCTGGCGGGAGCTGCAAACCGTTGCCGTGGCCGCAGATCAAGCAGGCAGCGCGGTACTGGGCAACAACGGATTGCTGCTCGGACACGCGGCTCTGCTCGACCTGGTTGCCCTGGAACGCCACCGCGACTACTTGCGTGAAGTGCCGCCGACCGGAAGCGAAAGGTATCTTTCTGCATACCGTCAGGGATGTTTGATCCCGGCGCTGCTCCTCGGTCCGCGCTTGTCGATGCCCGCGGCGATGGCGATGTACGCGTCGCGTATGCCAAGTCTGGCCGAGTTTCTGGACGAGCAGGATGCCGCCCTGGTGCCAACCGACTGGCGTCGACTGGCCCAGGTGGGTGATGTGCAGAAAGGCGTGGTGCGCCTGCTGGCCGGCGAAGACCCGGCGTTGGTCAAGTCGGAGATGCCGCCGCCCGGATTGCCCTACGCCGAATACCGTGGACAGCAACGCTCCGTCATCGCCGGCAGCCACGACCTCATCCTGAACCTTACGCACGACCGCATCGAGGCGTCCCGCAACGTCGCCGCCGAAAAGTACCTGGAAAGCGATACCATTCACAAGCCGGCGGTCGAGGAAAACCTTTTCGTCAGCGCCCGTCGCCGTGCCCGCCAACTGGGAATGTCTGCGGAGACGGCGGAAGACATCGCCCGCCTGCTCCTCTCCAACGCCCGTGCCGTGCAGGAGCGCACTCTCAACGACATCGCCCAGCGGCTCAGCCGGCTGCACGGGCAAATCCTGGATGCCGACTCTCCGGAGTCGCGCACCGAAGAGCAGGACATGGCCATACCGTCGCTGGTGGTGCGCACCGGCGACCAGCCACTGGCCCGAGAAAACGAACTCATCAAGGAGCTGCGCGTAACCGGGCTCAACGAAAGCTATCCTGAACAGCGCCGGCAGTTCGCCCAGTGGTTCGATGCTCCTCATCCCTACATGGAAACCGGCCAGATTGTCGCCAGCCGCGACGCCGACCTGTTCCTGCAAGCCCTCACCGATGGACAACGCTGCAAGGTTGTCGCGACGATGGCGGCGGCTGCCCGATGCACTTGGGGCACGGCGCGCTGGCCGACCTGCTGCGCTACTTCCAGTCGTTGGGCGCCCAGGTCGTCCTCGGGTTCCGTGACCTGGAACTGACCCACGCTGCCATTCGCGACACTCGGGAGGAGCGGCGGCAAGGCCGGTCGGACACCGGCCACCCCAATGTGCGGTCCACCGCTCGCCAGGCCATGCACGACCGTTTGCTTACCCTGGCCGCCGCCGGCCTCGATTTGCACCGCACCGACGCCTACCTGCAGATGGATCGCCTGGCCATCACGGAAACGGCGTTCGCCCTGGGCAGCGCCATTCCCCTCAGCTTGCTCAACTCGGCGTTGGGTTTGCGCCTGCGCGACAGCGCTACCGATACCTTTCTGCCTCTTTTGCGCCTTGCTGACATTCTGCACACCCAGCAGGCTGAGTCGGGCGGGCCGTGCCGCACGCTGGTGCTCGACGGCCTCGGCGGTGATGTGTACGTCCGCATGGCCCGCAACGTGGCCGAGGAGTTCGGGTTCATCAAGCCGTCGGCGTTGTACTTGCGTATGGTCCGCAGCCTTACCATCTACCACGACCCGCGCACCGGCTCAGCCGTCGAGGTGATGACCAACCGCGTGCCCCCGGGGAGCATCACATATCGGGACGATGCCGACGAAGTGCGCCGGCGCATCGGGCGGGCCTACACGGGTGGTCGCCAGACGCTGGAAGAGCAACGGCGGCTCGGTGGCAATCCCGACCCCCGGGTCTGCGGCGTCGCCAGCCTGCACGCTTTCCACGCCACCACCGGAGCCAGCGATTTCACCGAACTGCAACGCCAGTGTCGCGCCGGCGAGTTGCTGTGCGGTCAGTGCAAAGCATCGGCGACGGATCGCCTGATAAAATACCTGCAAGAGCACCGGCTAGCCGGGCAGGATTTGCCGCCGGAAACCTTGCAGCGCGCCCGCGATTTGGCTGGTCTGGACGCCTGACCAAAGGCATCGCAGCGTCGATAGCGCGAGCGACCGCTCCTTTAACGAATCGCCCATAATTTCTCAGGAGAGCTACTAACATGGCAGCACAGCAACGCATCCTGACCGGTATGCGACCCACCGGACAACTGCATCTGGGCCACTATCTGGGCGCGCTGGAAAACTGGATTCAGCTGCAGCACGAGTACGAATGCTTCTTCCTGATTGCCGACTATCAGGCGATGGGCGACCATCTGGACGACATCGGCCTGATTCAACGGTCGGTTCTGGACGTGGCAACTGACTGGCTGGCGGTGGGGATTGACCCCGAAGAGTCATCCTTCGTCATCCAGAGCTACGTGCCGGAACACGCCGAGCTGACCATGTTCCTCAGTATGTTGACTCCGCTGAACCAGCACCAGAAAAACCCCACGCTGCGCGCGGAAATCGGCCAGCTTGAATCGGAAAACCAGTCGGTTACGCTCGGGTTCTTCAACTACCCTCTCAGCCAGGTTGCCGACATCCTGCTGCCCAAGGCCCACCTGGTGCCCGTGGGTGAGGATCAGGTCGCACACATCGAGTACACCCGCGACATCGCCAGACGTTTCAATCGCATTTATGGCGAGGTCTTCCCCATGCCCCGCGCCCGGGTGGGCCGTGTCCCCCGTCTCGTCGGCACCGATGGCCGGGCCAAGATGAGCAAGAGTCTCAACAACGCCGTGTACCTGGCCGACGATCCCGATACGGTGAAGCAGCGGGTCCGCCGCATGGTCACCGACACCACCGGCGAAAACCCCCGGCTAAGACCCACCGACCCCGGTGTGGTGGAGTACAACCCGGCCTTCCTGTACCACGACGCCTTTAATGATGACGCGGACGAAGTGGCCGAACTGAAGGAGCGATACACCGCCGGCACGGTCAGCGACGTGGAGGTCAAAGACCGCCTGTCCGACGCGCTAAACCGCTTCCTGGAACCAATCCGGGAGCGGCGGTCGTGGTACGCCGAACACCCGGATTACGTCCGCGACGTGCTGCTCGCCGGCACCGGACGCGAGCGCGTAATCGCCCGCCAAACCATCGAGGACGTGCGCCAGGCTATGCAGGTAATGTACGCTTGACCGTCGGGTGGGGGCGCCATGAATGCTCGCGCGTACCCGCTTTAATCCGTCATTGCGAGGAGCGCAGCGACGTGGCAATCTCGATGAGGCTGAACCCGGGTCGGCGAACCTCCGTTGCTGCGGCGACTAGATTGCCACGCTACGCTCGCAATGACAAAGTGGGTACGCGTGGCGCTTCGTTCCCGCCTTGAATCCCCTTTCCCGCCGTGTTAGCGTAACGGCATCGCGTCGGCACGGATAGTGCGGCGCCTGATTACCGTCTGACGGAGGGAACGATATGGCAGGTAACCCGCGAGATAAATATTGCATCGTCGGAGTGGGCGAAACCGAATACAGTCGCGCTTCCGGACGCACCACCCGCGCCATGGGTGCCGAAGCCATCCGCAACGCAATGAACGATGCCGGTCTCACTCCCGGCGATATTGACGGGATGCTGAGCTACCACGGCGGCGACTCCACGCCGGCCACTTCCATTCAGTACGACCTGGGCATCCGGCCCAACTTTTACATGGACTGCTCGGGCGGCGGCTCGTCCACCGAAGCCCTGGTCGGGCTGGCTATCGGCGCCATCGAAGCCGGCATGTGCGACACCGTGGCGATTTTCCGCTCCATGAACGGCTATTCCAACATTCGTATCGGCGGCACCGGCGCTCGGGCGTCCGCTCCCATCGGCGGCATGGACCTGATGAAGCGGCCCTACGGACTGATCAGCGCCGTGCAGCAATTCTCCTATACATTCACCCGGCACATGGCCGAGTATGGTGTCAAGAGCGAAGATCTGGCTGCCATCAAGGCGGCCCACTCCAACCACGCGTCCAACAACCCCAAGGCATTGATGAAGCATCGGGTTACCGTCGACGACGTGATGAACTCCCGCTGGATCATCCGTCCGGTGGCCCACCTACTGGACTGCTGCCTCGAAACCGACAACGCCACCTGCGTCATCGTGACCTCCGCCGACCGCGCCAAAGACACCAAACACAAGCCCGTTTACGTCAAAGGCGTGCAGGGTCGCGGTACCAAACCCGGCGGCGACTTTCATTATCAACACGGCCCCATCACCCGCGTAGCCGGGCACTACATCGCCCCACGGGTCTTCGACCTGGCCGGCGTAAAGCACGAGGACGTTGACCTCACCGGATGCTACGACGCCTTCACCTACACCGTGCTGCTCCAGTTTGAGGATTACGGCTGGTGCAAGAAGGGCGAGGGCAAGGACTACGTAACCAGCGGCGCCATCAACCTCGGCGGCGCCCGTCCCAACAACCTCAGCGGCGGCCATCTCTGCGAGGGCTACACCCACGGCATGAACATGGTCATCGAGAACGTGCGGCAACTGCGCGGCACCGTTGACGACTACTGCCCCGGTGCGGCCAACGGCGAACACACCTATGACTATAGCGAAGGCGGATGCCGTCAGGTGCAGGACGCCAAAATCAGCATGAATATGGGCTGGGGAACGCCGGCCGTGGGAAGTTCCCTCATCATGGGCAACATCCTGAACTAATTCCAGTCCCTCCCTGGAGAATAACCATGCCCAACTATACTTACCGGGGAATCAACCTGAGCATCCCCGACAACGACTCTGAATACAAAGGATACTTCGAGGCAGCCGCCGAAGATCGCCTGGTGGTCAAAAAGTGCTCCGACTGCGGACTGCTGCGCGGCGAGCCGGGGCCGGCTGCCCCTGGTGCACATCCTTGAACTGGGAGTGGCAGCAGGTTTCCGGCAAAGGGATCATCTATTCCTACCAGGTGGTGGCCCACACCGTGATACCCAGTTTCCGGGACCTGACTCCCTTCGCCATCGTTCTCGTGGAGCTGGACGAACAGCGCGGCCAGCCGGACGAACACGACGGCCTGCGCATCACCGGCAACCTGATGGACGCCAACTTCGACATGGAAAAGGAAGAAAACGTCGGCATCGGCAAGCGCGTCGAGGCGTGTTTCCTTCCGGTGGAAGATGGCTTCAAACTCCTGCAATGGCGCCTGATTGACGAGCCGGCGCAAGGGTTCACCTGGGCGCACCAGGTACCCGAAGCCTGAACCACCAGCCCAGATACCTGGAAGCGGCGGCGCTAACCATCCTTCGCCGCTCATCCGTCGCCGCCTTTACCTGGCTGGGCAACCGTAAGGCAAGGACTGTCCGTTGACCGCACTGATCAGCTTTGACATCGACGGCACGCTGGAAGTCGGCCACCCGCCGGGCTGCATCACGATGGCGATGGTGCGGTCGGCCCAGGACGCCGGATGCATCGTCGGCAGCTGCTCCGATCGCCCGGTGTCCGACCAGCGGCGCATCTGGCGCGAGTACGACATCGCCCCCGACTTCGTGACGCTGAAGCATCAACTGGAGCAGGTGGCCGTCCGCTTCACCCAGGCCAATCCGCGCACCCACGTGGGCGACACCGACGCCGACCGCCGCGCGGCCCAATCGGTGGGGTTCGACTACCTGCTGCCGGAGGCATACCTGGCGGTCGTCATAGGCGATTAACCGACCGAGTGCCACATCTCGTAGCCTATTTCTTTGCTGATCAACCCGCCCCGCATCTCGAAGATATGCACCAGCCGCATTTCCACCTGCGTGCCGGGATTCAGCGGCAAATAGCCGGTATCCAGCAGCCGGAACCGCACCACGCTGTCGTCCACCACCCGGTCTTCGGTGGCGAAGCGCTGCAGATTCTGAAACTCAACGTCCGCCATCTTGGCGAACATCTGGGTATAATTGTTCGCGACGGCCCGCTTGCCCTCGAATCGCAACCCTCGCGCCGGCGCTTCCCACACCACGTCATCGGTGTAAAGATCCAGCGCCGCTTCCACCTCGTTGGTGGCCTCGGAATGGAAGTGAGCTTCCACCGCAGACAGGTTGGCGGCGATAATTTCGGGATTCGCGGACTGATTGGAAGGGTTCGCAGTGGAAGTCATGGTACAAACTCCTTGATGGGCCAACAGGACGGATTCGCTAAGCGCAACAGGAGGTCGGATCAATGCCAAGCATAACTATCGACCGCAGCAAGCCGCTGCGTGAGGAGTCTAACACAGGCCACAATCGCTGGCATCCGGACATCCCCGCCGTGCTGGAGGTTGACGAAGGTGAAGAGGTTGTGCTGGAAACCCGCGATGCCTTCGACGGTCAACTTCACCCCGGCGTAACCGAGACCGTTTTCGATGCCGTTGATGCCGGCGTTATCCATCCTCTCACCGGGCCCGTTCTGGTCAGAGGAGCCCAGCCCGGCGATTTGCTGGAAGTCGAGTTCGTTGACATTGCGCCTCAGCCCCACGCCTTCAGTTGCATCGTGCCTGGCTTCGGATTCCTGCGCGATATCTTCACCGAGCCTTTCATGGTGCACTGGAACATCGCCGATGGCTGGGCCACTTCCGCGCAAATTCCCGGCGTCCGCATCCCAGGCGCACCCTTTATGGGTGTCTCCGGCGTGGCTCCGAGCCATACCCAACTCGACGCATGGACGCGCCGCGAGGCTGCGTTGGCGGCTCGCGGTGGCGTGGCCCTGCCTCCGGATACCGCCAGCTCGGTGCCCATTGCCGGCGTCGGCGCCACCCACGGCCTGCGTACCCTGCCGCCCCGGGAGAATGGGGGCAACTTTGATGTCAAACAACTTTCGGCCGGCTCCAAACTGCTGCTGGCAGTGGCCGTCGATGGCGCTCTGTTCTCCACCGGCGATGCCCACTTTGCCCAGGGCGACGGCGAGGTCTGCGTAACCGCGGTGGAAATGGGCGCCACGTGCACTGTGCGGTTCCGTCTGCTCAAGGGCGAAGCCCAGCAGCGCAACATCCGCTGGCCCCGCTTCACCCGCGAGGACTACTACATCGCGCCGCAATGGGCCGCGCCGCAAAGGTTCATCGCCACCATGGGTATGCCAGTTACCGACGATGGCGTGAACGACGGCGAAAACCTGACCCTGGCCTGCCGCAACGCCCTGCTCAACATGATCGACCTGCTGCAGGAGCGCGGCTTCACCCGGAACCAGGCCTACGTAATTTGCAGCGTCGGCGTGGACCTGAAGGTAAGCAACGTGGTGGACGTACCAAACTACACAGTGTCAGCCTTCCTGCCGGAAGACTTGTTCGTGGGGTAGGAAAAACGGTGCAGCGTGCTGAACGCCACTGCACCGTTCGTATCCGCTAGTTGGACGAAGACAGCTTCAGATAACTCCCCCCTCCGCCAGCAGCAGCATTTCGCCTGTGGTGAGGCCCAGCTCGCTCTGCAGTATTTCGGCGTTGTGTTCGCCGATTAGCGGCGCGCGGCGGCTGATGCGCCAGGGAGATCCGTTGTAGATAGCGGCGCCGCCGGGGTACGTAAAACTCCGACCCAACTCGGGGTGCTGCACCTGGGTGAAAAATCCCCGGTCGGTCAGGTGGTCGTCGCCCACAATCTCGTCCATGCTGCGGATGGCTCCCCAGGGGAAGTCCCGCTGCTGGCCGCCGTGGAAGGCGTCCTCCAGGGTGGAGTTGTTGAAGAAATTCTTCATCACCTGCACGATGTGGTCGTTCTCCTCGGCAATGACATCGGGGTCCTGATAGCGCTCTTCGCCCAGGTCTTCCGCCATACCGGTTTGTCCGAACCAGTCGGCCAGCAGCTTCAGCCGAGCCGGCGTCAGGTTGGTGCCGGAGCGCGTAGTATTCAGCCAACCACCGTCTCCCGTCGGGAACTGGATGGCCGGTGACATATCGGGCGCGGCGTGCCTTCCGGTATGCCGTTGCACCACCTGCCCGGTGGACAGGTAGATGGCGATGGCTCCTTCGGTGGTCAGGGCGCAGGCTTCGTGAATCGACGCATCTATGTACTGGCCCTCGCCGGACACGAAGCGATAATACAGCGCAGCCATCATGCCGATGTAGGCGTAGTTGCCGCCGATGTGCCAGGAATTGCCGCCGCCGGGCGCGATGGGCGGCGCGTTGGGCACGTCCACTTCGTCGTATCCCGACGAGGCCATCTGACCTCCGCCGGCCAAGTGGGTGATGTCGCTGCTGATGTAGTCGCGCCACGGCCCGGTCTGTCCGTAGGGCGTCAGCGAGCACATGATTAGGCCGGGGTTGTTGGCCGACAGCTGATCGTAGCCCAGGCCCAGCGACTCCAGGTAGCCGGGCGCGTGGCTCTCCAGCACGATGTCGGCAGAATCTGCCAACCGCCTGACGATATCCTGCCCCTGGGACGCTGCCAGGTTCAGTGTGATGCCGCGCTTGGACGTGTTGTAGTGCCAGAACGACAAGCTGCGCTCCCGGTGTGGAACATCGTTCAGGAACGGCCCGAAACTGCGGCAGGGTTCGCCTCCCGGCGGCTCAATCTTGACCACGTCTGCGCCCAGGTCGGCCAGCAGCTTCCCACAAAACTGACCCTTCTCGTCGCAAATCTCCAGCACCCGCAATCCGTTGAGCGGGCCGGGCTGCGAGTAATCTGCCGGGTTGGCGCCGCCCAGGTCTGCCGGCTGATTGCCGTTGTCAGCGGAAGTCATCGCAGTGCCTCCTCAATATAGGGGTACCGGTCCATGGTCGTGGGCCAGAAGATGCCGTTCTCGTAGCCATCCAGCAGGTCATGGTGCCTAACGCCCAGCAAATCCTCCAGCACATCCTTGTTGTGCTGTCCGATCATGGGCGGTGGGCTGGACATTTGCGCTGGAGATTTGGGCATCTTGAACGGAGCGTTCTGGACCTTCCACGGGCCCAGCATGGGGTGATCCATCGGCACGTACATATCCCGGTGGCGCAGCTGCGGGTCGTTGTCCACCCGGTCCTGGCTGCTCTGCACCGCCATCGCCCGCACGCCGGCTTTCTGACACTGGTCGGTCAGTTCGTACTTGGTGAAGTTCTTCGTCCATTCCTCAATGCGGTCGTCAATCTCTTCCTGGTGTTCCAACCGCCCCTGCATGGTGTCCCAGGCGACTGTCAGCCCAGTCGGGATTGCCCATCAGGCCCACCAGATTCTGCCATTCCTGATCGCTCAGGCAGGCGATGGCGGC
Organism: Geodia barretti; assembly: GCA_030341885.1. NCBI lineage: Eukaryota > Metazoa > Porifera > Demospongiae > Tetractinellida > Geodiidae > Geodia > Geodia barretti. The sequence continues at coordinate 7,591 of CASHTH010002375.1, read as the reverse complement.
CCAGTCGTTGTAGGCTCCGCCCGCCGTTCGATAGGCGTTATGCGGTGCGGCGATGGGGCCGCGATAGTTGTTGAGCACCTCGGTTTCCGGCCAAACGGTGCGGTTGCCGGGCGGGAACCCTCCCGTCGCGCCGGCCGGTCATTGACGGTACGGTCGAGCATAGCCGGGCCGGTCAGCGTGATGCCTGTAATCATCTGCGACAGGTCAACGTGCTGACCCTTTCCGGTGGCCGACCGGTGGCGCAGGGCGGTTAGGGCGCACATTGCGCCGTACATACCGCCGGTGTCGTCCAGGTACGACCAGCCCCAGCCAGCGGGCGGCTTGCCCGGCAGTCCCGACAGATGCGTCAACCCGCTCAACGCCTGCGCCGCCGGGCCCATCGTGCCGTACCAATGGTACCGCCCGGTCTGGCCGAATCCTGCCATGGACACGTAAATGATGTCGGGGCGAATTTTCTTCAGCTCGTCGTAACCCAGCCCCCAACGTCGCATGATGCGGCTGCTGAAGTTCTCAATCACGATGTCCGACACGGAGATGAGCCGCTTCACCAGTTCCAGGCCCTGCTCGGTGCGGGTATTGATGCTGATGCCGCGCTTGTTGGCGTTGGTGTCGGCAAACTGTCCAGTGGAGTTGGGGCCGGGTTCTACGCCCGGTGGAACCGTGAATCGGTTCTGCCGCAGGGTGTCCAGGTTCAGCGGCCATTCCACCTTGATGACTTCGGCGCCCAGAGTACCCATCCAGCGCGCCGCCCAGGGGCCGGCCCGCACCCAGGTAAAGTCCACCACTCGGATACCTTTCAATGGAGTTGGCAGGGGCATCGGTTTCCCTCCCGTGCGAATTTCGTGAAGACTGCGATTCTCGCCTTGGTAATTGAGCCAAGTCGCTGTCCCCGACAGTTTATGGCAAGGCGGCACGATGGGCAACCTGCGTGGTCCTTGCTTCTTTAATTGGCGGCGTGGCAATCCTCGACTACGCACCACAAATTCTCACTGGGGTTCCGTTGGTGATATGAGGCGACGATAGTATTCTGTGATCGCCCTCGCAGATTCATCAAGGCCCGGAAACAAAGCCTCGCGGGTGATATTCAGCAATCGCAATTCCTCTACCAAACTGCTTTTCGACTCGCTAGGGGTTGTCAATGTGTAATGGGCGTATACGGGTATCTTGTTGTTCCAATTGGAGATTTCATCCCGTTCAAACCTCTTATGGAAAGCAGATACGAGAAAGGCCGCTGATTGGGCCCGAACGCGTTCGCGGGATTGCTGTGGCACCACAACAAAAACCCGGTAGTAGTCTCTCATGTCGATGCGTTCTTCAAAATACGGTTTGTCTCCGCGGATGCCTTGGTACAATCGTCGCATCGCTGTCATGTATTCGTAATTTCGGTAGTCCTGATTCTGTCCCCAAACGTCGCGTGATCTGTGCTGCAGTGTTTTGTTGGCTTCGTCAAATATAGGTTCCTCATGTGGTTTTCCAAGCAGGAGACGCTGGTCATTAGCCGGCAATTTCGCGAAACTGCACACCACACTTACCAGGTCACTGTTGAATGGTTTGACAAGGGAGCTTTGCACCGCGAACACGTGCAACCTGCCGTCTTGTGCGTCATATTTTGGGGTTGCTTCGCAGGCGAAAAAAGTGCGACCAATGGATTTCCGGAGATGTCCAGGAAACGAGTTTTAAGGTCGTGATGCTGCGCAGCGACCCATTGTTCTAGAGACGATCCCAGGTTGTTGAACTCTTCAGGACGTTCGGACATAAAAGCCAGCAACATTGTGCCTTCAAAAGGGGCGAATCCATCTCGCAGAATCGACGGGGTTAACTCAAACCCTGTTTTCGGCTCTCCGCGAAAATAGAGCTGTACCCCTCCGCGTTGTTTCTGATGGTGGGTTGTTAATGTTTTTGTTGCGCCCAACAAATCCGCGACACTTTTAAGGGGCAGCAATTCTCCCTCGTACTGCCCAGGCGAAACAACATGCTCGGGGTACAAATTGGCGCGCCAGGGCGATGTCGCCGTCAGGTCCGTTTCCGAAAGATTTACACCTCGCATGTCGGTGTCGGATAGATCGGCTGCCCAAAGCGTCGCTCCCGATAAATCTGTGAATTGTAGCTCTGCACAGCTGAGGTCAGCTTCGGAAAGGTTGGAGTATCCAAGGTTCGCTCCACGCAATCGCGCTTTCCTAAGAATCGCTCCCCTGAAGTCCACACGATGCAGGTTGGCGTTGGTCAAATCTGCGCCCGACAAATCAGCGTTCCCTAAGTCACAGTCTGATAAATCTGCCCAACGTAAGTCGGCCCCGGCTAGTGGTATGTGCCCATCAACATCTAGCTTTCCTGCAGTGTCGAAAATGAACGTCAGCCTCGCGCCACTAAAATCCGGCCGAAACAACTCTGGTCTAAAGACTCCTTCATCCCGTGCGGCGTTCCAAGCCTCTACGCCTTCCAGCAGCAATTCGATATTGCTACCAGCAACGGAGTTACGACGACCCCGGTCCGCAGTGACTAGCCCGTCTCGCCGAGACGCCTCAGGCTGAAGACTCCCTCGCCATAGCGGACACCATCCGCTCCCGCAACTCACTGGAGCCTGCGCCACCCGGCGTCAGCCGAACGATGCGACGCTCCTCCCCCGGCTGCCACCCGCAGGATAGGGGATGGACCACCGGAACGACTCAACCCGCCGTCAACGTAACTGACGTGGACGAGGCGGGGCCCGCAACTCTGTCGAAGGCTCGGCCCCAGGTGGGCGCGGCGCTGACGGCGACGCTGGCGGACGAGGATGCAGGGGTGAGCAACGCGACCTGGCAGTGGGCGAGGTCGTCGGACACGTCGACGAATTGGGCTGACATTGCCAGCGCGCCGTCGGCCAGCTACACGCCGGTGGCCGGCGATCTGAACCAGTACCTGAGGGCCATGGTGACCTACGTTGATACGCACGGTACGGGCGAGACGGTGGAGCAGGTCACCGCCAACGCGGCGCAAGCGATGGCGGCCCTGCCCCAACCGGACCAGGCGCCTGAAAAGCGACACCCCGAGGCGCCTCCCCCGCAGCGGGACCCGAAAGCCCGCCTGGGCCGAAGGCGCAGCATCGTGGAATACAGCGATCGGGAACTGATGGCGCTGGCCAACTGGATCGTTTCCGATACGTTGCTACGCACCGACGAAGAACTTCAGGCCGAGATGAGACGGGAACTCGGTTTCCGCCGCCGGGGGTCCCGCATCGACGCCGCCCTGGGAAGAGTCGTTGCCCAGCAGCGCCGTTCAGGCTTGAGTTAGCCTACAATCAATCCCCAGGCTCTGAGAGCCTGTTTTACAATCTTTTTAGGATTAGCACCGTGAAGGCAAGCACCACCATTTGCAGGCTGGTATTGAGCTTTCTTTCGCAGTTCTTCCAGAGTCGGCGGCACTTTTCCAGCCAGGCGAAAGACCGCTCCACCACCCATCGCTTTGGAAGCACCACGAAGGTGTGCAGTTCGTTGCGTTTCACCACTTCCACCGAGGCTCCCAACAGGCCTTGCACCGCAGTGGCAAAGGGCTTTCCGGTGTAACCCCCGTCCACCAGCACGTTCTGCACTTGACTGAGGCCGTCTCGGCGCCGGTCAAACATCGCCAAAGCCCCGGCCCGGTCGGTAACGTCGGCGGTAGTCACGTGTATCCCATGGGGCAATCCTTGCGTGTCCACCGCGATGTGACGCTTGATTCCCGACACCTTCTTGCCTGCGTCATAGCCCTTGTGCCCGGCGGTGTCCGTGTTCTTGACGCTCTGGGAGTCCACGATACAGAAGCTGGTCTGCTCTTTCCGTCCATTGCTTTGTCGGGCCGCGCCAACCGATTTTTTTTAGGACTTGCTCCAGAATGGAATCCTGACCCGGGCCAGGCCGCTCGCTCCATTGCCGGAAATACTTGTAGCAAGTGCGCCAATTGGGGAAGTCCGCGGGCAGCATTCGCCACTGGCACCCGCTTTTCAAGAGGTACAGCACGCCGCAGAAAACGTCATACAAGTCCACGGTGCGGGGCTTGGTCCGGCGTCGGGCCGACTCCAACGTCGGCAGAATCCGGACGAATTGCTCCCGGCTGATGTCGCTGGGATAGGAATGAGACATGATTACCCCTCCCCTGATAATAGTCTCAGCTTAACCTATTTCAGAGATCGTAGACAGGTTCTGAGAACCAATCGTAGCAATTGCCGAACAGTTGCGCGGTGCCTGACTCCGCTCGCCCGCTGATAACAGGTCGACGTAGTCCAAGACTAAGAACCTATCCTGATAATCCGGCGGCTCCAAGGGCGATGAGGGCGCACGCGAAATGAAGAAAGGGATATGGTTGTTGGGCGGCGTGTCCGAACGGATCGGAATGCGCCGGAAGCGGTTCAGCCAGCTGTGAGCGGGTTCCACCACCCAGCGACGGGTTTTGAACCCAGCTTCCCTGCACTCGCTGGGTTGCCCCGGTGGGTTGCTGCAAAGTGGACTACGCCACTGACTCTGGCGGGCAGGCGGCGGCGAACCGAGAGTAAGAGGTTTCCTGCATGAACCAATGCAACGGAGATAGAAGAAGTCGCGATTGCAAATCGTGAGAGCTCGCGTCATCGGACTGTCCGCACCAGCCTCACGTTTGATACGGTACATCTGACGGCATAAGATAAGCCGGGAATGGTGACCACAGAAGCAGCATCCGTTCCAAGCCCGCCGGTCTCAAACGGTATGGGTCATAGTTGCACTGGCGGCCATTATCGTCGCGGCGACGTTGTGGAGCCCCGGCGTGTCCCGAGCGCAGGGCGGGAGCGGGTGCTCCGACGGTGCAGCCGTATCCGACCCCTCTAACAACGCCGGGCTGGTGTCCGATTGCCAGACATTGCTGGAGGCAAAAGACACCCTCGACGAGGACGGCGTGCTGAACTGGAGCGCTGATTTACCCATCGGCGAATGGGATGGCGTGACCACCGGAGGGTCGCCAACCAGGATCACGTTCCTGAACGTCGCGGCGCTCGACCTGTCGGGCACGATTCCTGCCGCGCTGGGCAATCTGGCCGGCCTGGACACGCTCTACCTCCAGATCAACCGGCTGCGTGGCAGCATTCCAGTGGAGTTGGGCAATATGTCCAATCTGCAGGTCCTGCACCTGACGTCCAACCGGTTGACCGGTCAGATACCTCCGGAGCTCGGCAATCTGACCAGCCTGACCTGGCTGGATATCATGTTCAACCGCCTTTCGGGTGAGATTCCGGAGGAATTGGGGCAGCTATCCGGACTGGAGCGACTGAGGCTCAACGGAAACTCGCTGACCGGCGCGATCCCATCCCGATTGGGCGACCTTGCCCAACTCCACACCCTACGACTCGAACATAACGAGCTTTCCGGCAGTATTCCGGGCACTCTGGGCGACCTGTCGGCGCTGGAGATGCTGATCCTTAGCTACAACCAGCTCACCGGCGACTTGCCCAGTGAGCTTGGTCGTTTGTCAGCGCTGGTCCGGTTGGACATCAACGACAATATGCTGACCGGTTGTATTCCGGCGGAGCTGGCCAAAAACACCGCCCTTTACATTTACTCCGACGGTCTGCGTTCCTGCGCGACTGCCCCTCCGGCGCGGGTCAACAAATCGTCAATCACCTTCACGCCCATCCACGTCAGCGGGTCCGGTGATAGTGTGACCATCGCCTGGACAGATCCGGAGATCGGGGGCACCGAGGTCGATGGCTACCGGATTCGGTACCAGGCGGGCAGCCCGTTCCCGACGTGGACCGAATGGATCACCATCGACGATGCCGCCGGCCTCTCTTATTCCGATGTCGATGGTGAGCACCCGACATTCACCTTCAGCGACTACATGTAACTGTTCAGAGTTGTGGGGATCTGCTGATTATTCGGCCTCTTGTGGAAGGGCAGCCAAGCACGGAACTTCCATAGCAAACCGATCCCCGTTCGCACTCCCCGTACAACCGGTGAACAGTTACGACTACATCGGCTACTACCGGTATCGCTCCACCAGATTGCGGGACCTTCAAACGCGGCTCGCGCGCCAGGGCAGTGGTCGGGCTCCAAAGAGCTCGCTCCCAGTCGTGAACTGCCCGACTGCGTGCTTGCCGCCTACCGGCATGAACCCGACGCAAGCGTCTTTCTGGACGACTGCGACACCCCAGCCCAGCGTATCACGTCTATCACCAACTCAGCAGTGAACCACCTGGAAGCCAACACTTACCAGCCCGGTGAGATCCTGAAAAGGAAGGAAATCACCTACGGACGCCTCAACTGAAGCGGTGACCCTTTATCCGGGGCCGGAACCCCACGTGACCTTCGCCGCTCCGGGGAACAGGTATCCCAGAGCGATCTACGATGCCGAGGGGTCAAGGCAGGCCGGGCCGGACCGGATGGTCTTCACCCGGCTGGTTCCGGACGGCATCGATGGCGGGATCTGGGTCGGCCCCAATTCGCCGGGCCACCAGTTCTCAATTGGCGATTTTGACGGCAACGCGCTGGTGCCCCGGGAGCAGGGATACGGTCTTCAGGCCACCATTGGCAGGAAGGACGGCAATCCGGTCATGCGTTGGGGCGGGTTCAGCAACCGACCCATCAACGGCTTACTAGCTAACCCGAGTAAGACCCGAAGCGAAGACATCGAGGTGACCACCCGCTGGGATCGGCCCGTGCGAGTGGACTTGACACCCAGAGCATGGTCCACATGTGACACGACAAGCTCGGTACTCCCCGGGCCGATTACAACCAGAAGCTCAGCGAGGCCGCCGGCATGGACGAGTTGGTATTCACCTACACGGTGCAGCCGGGCGACTCCGACGACGACGGCATTTGGATCGGAGCCTCCAACAACAGCGACTACCGTAGCCTGAAAAACCCGGCCGGAATCACCGATTACTCCGGCCGCTCCCCCTCCAATTGGTGCCCACTGACCAACGGGGTCACGACGTGGACGACAGCCCGCCGCCTCATATCACCGACATCTACATCACCAGCAAACCGGTGTCAGGAGACCGATACCAGCCCGGTGAGGAAATGGAGATTCAGACGGTGGCCAGCAAACCCGTCCGCGTGGCCCGGGGCCTCGGTCCTCACCTGGTGGCCGAGGTGGGCAGAGGGCATGGTCAGTTTGAATACGACGCCGAATCCACTCTGATCGACACCCACCGAGGCCTTCACGTGGACGGTTTACGATGGGTCCGAAGACGACGACGGAATCACACTGGATCGCAGCATTTTCCATAACGCCAACGCCACTTTCGACTACTACGGCAACGCTATCTCCACACTGTTGCCAGTTCCGAATTTCGGCGATAACGCCCGGAAGGTGGGGGACGCCGGCGCTCCCAGTATCATTGACGTAGACTTCTCCAGCAGACCGATGCTGGGCGGTCAGTACCAACCCGGCGAGGTAGTCGAGATTACCCTGACCGCCAGACGAACGCCACCCGTCGGTGCCGGCCTGATAACCCGACCCTACGTCCAACTGCCGTGCTGGCGACCGGATCCGAGGGCCACTACAGCGCGGTCCGTACTGCCGCCAAGAGCAAAGCTAACCAGCTGTCAACCTGGAGCGGTACAAGACTCGACTTTGTACAAAAGCTAGATAAAATTATAAGAACAGG
>CASHTH010002374.1:0-47869 GCA_030341885.1 Geodia barretti | reverse complement strand
CTTCTGAAATCTGCTCGCTGGCATACTCGTCGGGGATTGCACCGTCAAGCCACTCTCATCCTCTCTGTAGACTGCCTGCACTTTATTCAATGGAATCCTCCTCCTGAAGACAAACGTATGGGAAAACCGCAGCGCCATCAATGTCATCGACGTATCACCGGCGCACATTTCGTAAAGTTCCTCCCAACCCAGTACCCCGAACTTCTTGAATTTCCTGAGAAGCTCCTTGGGGGTATCCACCACCACTTCGTCAAGATGGGATACGGCTACGATCTGTTTCTGACTGGTGCTAACGTACCAGAGAATGCGCCCAGGGGCCTTGAGAATCTTCCGCGACGTGGCGGCCTTTCGGTAATAGACGTTTTCCCACCGCAACAACACCGAATGGTCTCCACCGAACATGTCCCTGGATGCCTGCGGTCCGTCGATCAAGCTGATGGCATAGCCTGGTCGAATAGGGATCAGAAAATAATTCTGGTCTGCATTCAGACTAACAGGAGCGCAGTAGCGTTCAAGCTCGAGGTCTGACATAGCGTCATACGAAGCTCCCAATTGAGGTGATAGGGTCGTAATCTTGTGGACAGCATCTTCCCGGTCGAGGCAGCGTGCGAAACAGAACTTCGCAAAGGTGTCCCCACATCGTTTGAATCCCATCTCCATGAGGTCCGATACCAATGAGGGAGTAAGCCCGGACAACTCGAACTCGACCATGTCCTGGTTCTTGTCTACCGCCTTGGCGATTGTATCCGAGATCAAGAAACGTCCGAACAGCGATCGGTCGGCGGTGCGCGCTACTCTGGCCAAGGGAACAGTGACTGCCCCTTTGGGAGTGATGGGGATTATGCGGATTGCGACATCGTTGTCCTCCGCTTTGAGTAGCTCGCACTGGTATTCGTTGGGACGCTCAAGATAACGATCCAGTACCGCTCTCAACTGCCGCTGCCCTTCTTTTTCATTGAGGAAAGACTCGACCGGAAGAGATGCGTGGTCGCGGGCGGTGAAGCGATGCCATCCTAGCCGAAGGCCAGAAACGCGGTCAGGTCTATAGGACTGCCCATCGAGGAGTTCGTGAAGCTCGATTATCACCTGGGTTGGGGACAGCACTCGAAGATTTGTTAAATCTTCAATTTCCTTCGCTTTCCCCAGTAGATACCGGTCTCTAGTGACAAAGACATTCACATCGGAAGAGGCAGCCTTCGCCAGATGCCTAATGTCCGAAACTTGGCTGTCTGTACGGTCGGGCAGGAGGTTGCTTAAGCGACTATAGAAGTCATCAACCAAGTGCTGGGCATATGTCACGTGTGGAAACTGCTGCATTCGGGCTCGTTCTGCCCGTCGTTGGTCGGGGTCGTCGTTCCGATCGATCTCGTTCAGCAATTCATCGGTGGTCCAAAGGTTGAGGGAATCTACCAAAAAATCAGATAGCAGAGCCCTGGACCGTTCCGATTCACCGCTGTCTGGATTAGACAAGTCAAAGAACACCTGGGCATCAATGATGACATCGACGGTCTCATCTGATGTCTTCGCCTTGAACAGCCCCAAGTCCATTTGATGGGCTGGGTTCAGGTTGAGGTGCCAAAGTGTTAAGGGGTGCCGAGCTGCGGAACGACCCGGCTTCTCTCCAATTGATACAAAGCCTAATTGCGGCCACATTTGATGGGCAGGGAAGTCCCGGCGGCAACTGAGGGTTATGGCAGATTGAGTCGTAACAAAACTTTTGAGTTCGTCCAGGAGACGGCTCGCGATGCCACAACCTCTAAAGTCTTCCGAGACGCAGAGTTGAACAATCCGGAAGCGACTTTGACTAGGTGCATAGAGCAGGTACCCAATAAGCCGTCCATCTCCGATCTTGGCACCTAAGACGCGTCCCCTGTGAAGGTAGTCGTTGAGTGCCTCAGTCGGCATAAAGCCAAGAGTTCGGCTGTTAGGTTTCATCAGGTCATCAACGGCACCCAGATCGTCGGAGGTCAGCGTTGAGAACTCTACCTTTAAATCGTTCCTCGCTATCACTCGATCTCTTGACCTCTCCGATAGTTATATCACCGTGTATGGAACTCCGACAATGCCGTGCAGTTTCATGCCGTCCTCCACATGGCCAGCATCGATGTCCAACCAACCCCGATTTCCAACCAACCCCGATGCGATTGATTGTGTGGGGCGGCGGCCAGCGGGTCAACTCGCACCGGCGTTGACCCGCTGGCACGCCGCACCCTACAATCCCGCCAAACTCACTCTTCCAGGAGCCTTGCATGACCACTCCCGCCGACGGCTACGCCCATCCCGAATACCTGACCGACGCCGCGTGGGTCGCCGCGCACCTGGACGACCCCGACGTGGTCGTGCTCGATTGCGCCAACACCGCCGATGCGTGGCAGCGGGGGCACATTCCCGGCGCACCCCACGTCGCCGACAACTGGGCCAAGAACCCCAACACCCCGATTGAACCGGGGGCACGCGGCCAGCACGTCATGTCGCCGGAGCAGTTCAAGGCCATGGCCGAGGGTTACGGCATCGGCGACGACACCACCGTGGTCACCTACGACCACGCCCAAGGGCTCACGGCGGCGCGCATCTGGTGGGTGTTCCGTTACTACGGGCATAGCAACGTGAAGGTGCTCAACGGCGGCTGGCGGGCCTGGGTCAACGCGGGGCAGGCCGTCGACTTCGGGCGGCCCAAGGCTCCGGCGTCGGTGACCTTCACGCCGCGCGCGGACGAGTCGTTCATCATCACCGGTGACGAGCTGAAAGAGGCCTGCGCATTGGACGGCGGGGCACGGGATAACGTGGTGGTGTGGGACGTGCGCAGCGATGCCGAGTGGGACGGCACCGCCGCAAACTATAGCAACAAGCGGATCGGCCACGTGCCAGGCGCGGTGCACCTGGAATGGTTCCACCTCATGGACCGCAACACCCACGAGTTCAAGCCGGCGGCGGAAATCCGCAGCATCCTCACCGATCACGGCATCACGCCCGACAAGACGGCGTACTCCTATTGACAGGCCGGCATCCGTGCGGCGCACGGCAACTTCGTACTCCGTCTCCTCGGCTTCGAGAACGCCAGGAATTACGACGCGTCCATGGGAGAGTGGGCCAACCGCGACGACACACCGCTGACCGTGTAGCGGCCCCGGCGATGGCCCGCAGGGTGCGAATACGGCGGGTTATCGACGGCGACTCGCTGGAGGTGAAATACGCGGGGCTGTTCAGCTTCCTGCGGCGGCCGTTTCCGGTGCGCCTCTACGGCATCGACGCGCCGGAGCTGGCCCAGCCTCGCGGGCAGGAATCGCGCCAGCGGCTGGCGGCGTTGACGCGGCGCGGCGGATTCAGCATGGAGGCGATGGCGACGGACCGGTACGGGCGGACGGTGGGCCTGCTCTACCGCCGGCGCCGGCGGGGCCAGTCGGTCAACGTGGAGATGGTCCGCTCCGGCATGGCATGGTGGTACCGGCGCTACGGAGGACGCGACCTGGGGTTTCCCGAGGCCGAGGCGGAGGCGAAACGACGGCGGCGCGGCGTCTGGCGGGACGGCAACCGCGCCCGGCGTCCCTGGGACTACCGCGCGGACCTGCGGCGGTCGCGTCAACGCCGGCGTAGGATGAAGCGGATCCTCATCTGGACGGTGGTCGTCGCGGTGGTGGTGGTGGCGATCGCCATGGGGTTGGCAGTGATCATCAGCCTGTTTTGGTAGGCTGCGTTACGGCGGTACCAGCGGGTGCCCGATCAGGCCCCAGTAGGGGATCACCAGGAACAGGAGCACGACGGCGGCGATGACGGTCATGGTGATCCCGAACCGGAAGATCTCGGGATTGGGCGATGTTGGCCCGTTGGAATATGAACACGCTCGCGGTCGCGCCGGCCCCGTAGTAGACGACCGAGTCGCCGATCACCACGGCGGCCATGCCGCACACCAGCGGGTCCAGGCCCAAGGACTCGGCTGCGGCCATCGTCACGGGTATCACCAGCGCCAGGTAGCCGGCGATGTTGGGCAGCAGCATCCGCAGGAGGGCGAAACACACGCACAGCGCCAGCAGGATCAGCATGGGCGCGGATGTCAACTGCGATACTCCTCCGACCAGCGTTTCCGAGAACCAGGCCGCGGCGCCCGTGGTTACCAGGGTGTGGGACAGCGAAAGGGACGAGGCGATGATGAAGAAGTTGGACCAGCCCAGGTTCCGCTCGAATTCGCTCCAGGTGAGGATGCCCACCCGGGGGAGCAGGATCAAGCACATGGCGATGAGCGCGGGCACCGCCGGATGGAGGCCGTGGGCAAAGTCGGTGAACCAGAGCAGGGCGGTCAGCATGACGATGGCGGCGGCTCGCATCTCGGTTGGGCTCATCCGGCCCAGCGAAACGGACGCGGCTACAGCAGCGTCATCCAGGCGGAAGCCGGACCGGTAGAACACGAACAACACGGTCCCGCCCACGACCAGATTGGCGTAGAAAGGCACGCTCATCAGCACGAACCACTGCGTCCAGGAAAAGTCGCCCAGGAGGCCAGAGGCCACGACCGGGGTGATCCCACCGGCCAGCAGCGCGGTGGAACCGAGGCGGTTGAGGCTGCCCATGGCCACCATCATGGCCTTATACAGCGGGTGTTCTCTCGGTACGTTCCAGTGCTGCAGCACCTGCTCGTACACGTGGACCATGATGGCCCCACGGGTACTGGCCGACGGCAGGGCAAAGGTGAGCGCGGCGAAGGAGAACAGCATCTGCACGTACAGCAGGCGCGGGCTGCCACCGGCTCCCCGCATCAGATATGTCGCCATGCGTTGCGCCAGCCCCGAGCGTTGCACGGCTAGCCCCAGCGTCAAGATGCCGACGAGGAAGTAGGCCACCGGCTGGGAGAAACCGTAGAGGGCCGTTCCGAAGTCGGGCACGGCTCCCACCAGTACCAGAAGCACCACACCGACGACACCGACGACCGCAATGGGTATCGCCTCGGTGGCCCAGAGGATCACCGCCAGGAACCATGACCGCCAGAGCCCGTTGCCCCGGCTCGGAGAGACCGTCGGGCGTAGGCGCCAGCAGGATTCCCAGGAAAACCGCAACGGCAAAGCCCAGTTTAGCCGCCGCCAGGCTCCGAAACGCCGGAAAGAAGCTGGGAATGCTCGGCAAGTTGCCCGCCGGTAGCCGGCGAGCGCGTCAATCCCGTGCCGGGACGATCAGCGCTCGGTCTGCCTCAGGGGACTACTGGTGACGCGGTTCACCGAGGTGACCCCGCGTATCCCCTCGATGCGGGAGAACACCCGGTTCAGCTCCTCGAGGTCCTTCACGTGGATGGTGAACTCCATGCTGACCGTGGCATCGTCATTCTCGCGGGTCACGGCCCAGGCGATGTTGATCTTGTCGTCCGAGACCTTGATGGTAACGTCACGCAGCAGGCCCACCCGGTCCATGGCCTCAATGCGGATGCGGACCGGATACAGTTCCCGCTTCTGCCCCCACGAAACCGGAACCAGCCGCTCCTGCTCGTCCTCGTTGAGCACGTTGATGCAGCCTCCCTTGTGCACGCTGACACCACGGGAGCGCGTGACGAAGCCGATGATCGGATCGCCCTGGATGGGATTGCAGCAGCGGGCGATGCTGGTCAATAGGTCACCCACGCCCAGCACGGTTATGCCGGACGACGGGCTGGACAGCGACGTCGATCCCCGGAGCTTGGGCATCCAGGACGTCTCGTCGATCTCCTCGTTGCGGTGCTGACTCAACCGCGCGGAGAGAGCGGAGTCGCTGAGCTCGCCGGAACCCAGGGCGGCCAGGAGGTCCTCCATGGTCTCGTAGCGGCACCCCTCGATGACCGCGCGGTCGGACATCCTGACGCCCATCCGTCGCAGTTCGCGCCGGAGGAGCTCGCGTCCCCGGCTGATATTGGCGCTCCGGGCCTGCCGGTTGAACCACGAGCGAATTTTCTGACGCGTACCGTTGGTCGCCACGTATCCGCGCGCCGGGTTCAGCCAGTCCGGTGAGGGCCCGCGCCCGGTCTTTCCGGCAACCACCTCCACGGTGTCGCCGTTATGCAGGGGCGTGTCCAACGACATCAGCTTGCCGTTCACCTTGGCGCCGGAGATGCGGTGGCCCAGGTCGGTATGGATCTTGTAGGCGAAGTCGATGGGCGTGGCGCCCGCGGCCATCTCCATGATATCGCCCTTGGGGGTGTAGACGAATACCTGGTCATGGAACAGGTCTTCGCGGACCCGCTCCAGGAACTCATCGGTGTCCGGTGTTTCCCTCTGCCATTCCAGCAGCTGGCGCAGCCCGGTCATCCGCTCCTCAAAGGTGGCGTTTCCTCCGGGCGAACCGCCCCGCTCCTTGTATCGCCAGTGGGCGGCCACGCCATATTCCGCCACCTGGTGCATATCGCGGGTCTTGATCTGCACTTCCAGCGGGTGCCCGCCTTCGCACAGCACGGTGGTGTGCAGCGCCTGGTACATGTTCTTCTTCGGCGTGGCAATGTAGTCGTCGAACTGGCCGGGGATCGGGCTCCACATGCGGTGGGCGATACCCAGGGCGGTGTAGCAATCGGCCATCTCGTCGACGACGACGCGGAGGGCGTACAGGTCGTAGATGTCGCTGAGTTCCTTGCCCTCGGCCGCGTACTTCTCGATCTTGTTGTGTATGGAGTAGATACCCTTGGGCCGGCCGTTCACGTCCGCGCGGAGGAGATTGTCCGCCAACTCAGCCTTCAGCCGATCTGCAACGTCGGCCACGTAGGCCTCGCGCTGGGACCTGCGTACCGCCAGCATCCGGGAAATCTCCCGGTAGCGGGTTTCATTCAGGTGCCGGAAGGCCAGGTCATCAAGCTGCCACTTCAACTCCCAAATCCCTAGCCGATGGGCCAGGGGAGAGTAAACGTCCAGGGTCTCCTGGGCAATGCGCCGCCGCTTATCTTCGGGGAGTGCGTCCAGCGTGCGCATGTTGTGGAGCCGGTCGGCGAGCTTGATGAGCACCACGCGGATGTCCTCGGCCATGGCCACCAGCATCTTGCGCAGGCTTTCGGCGTACAGGTTCTCCATCGGCGCGGAGCCATTGGCCTCTGCATCAGGCGGCCGATAGTCGACGCGGGTCAGCTTGGTGACGCCGTCAACCAGGCGGGACACGTTGGCCCCGAAGCGGGACTTCAGTTCGTCCACGTCCACGCCGCAATCTTCCACCACGTCGTGCAGCAGGGCCGCCATGATGGTGTCGGGGTCCAGGAACAGGTCGGCGAGGATGGTGGCGGCCGCCAGTGGGTGCACGATATAAGGGTCGCCGGACCGCCGCATCTGCCCATCGTGACACCGGTCCGCGAAGTCGTAGGCCGACCTGATGCGTTCCAGTTGGCTCGCATCCTCCACGTACTCGGAAACGCGAGCGATCAGATCGGTGGACTCGCTGGTGACGGCGACCATAGGCGTCCTCCTGGCCGATACGAGGCGCTGGCGCGGCCTACCCTCCTCCGGGCGCACATCCGCGTTGCAGCCTGTCCAACGATGATAACCACCCGACCAAGGTATGTCCAGCGCGGGCGTGCACGGGGCAGGGTCATTCTATTGTTGTGGCATTGAAGCGACGCGGGAGTCGCGGAGCAATGCAACGGCTTTCGGCAAGAACCCGTTTCGGCAAGAACCCGCATTAGGGCAACGAGATTGCCACGCTTCGCTCGCAATGACATTTGGGATAATCGAGTGGCCCTGGTGCACGGGGGACTCGGGAATACCGAATGCCGGCAGTTGGGCTTAGCTCGAGTTCAGCGGCGCCAGCGGTCCACCGGACGATTTACTGGAACAGTTCTCCCACCGACCGGCCCTCGTGGATGCGCTTCATCGCCTCGCCGATCAGCGGGGCAATCGACAGCACGGTCAGGTTATTGACCTTCTGGTCCGGGGACAGCGGCACGGAGTCGGTCACCACCACTTCCTTGAAGGCGCTTTCCTTGAGGAGCCTGGGGGCGGCCGGCGCGAATACCGGATGGGTGGCGCAGCAGAACACCTCGGTTACGCCGGCTTCCAGCAGGGCGTTGGCCGCGTTGACGATGGTGCCGCCGGTGAGGATCTCGTCGTCAAAAGTGAGGGCGCGTTTGCCGCGCACGTCGCCGATGACGTTGAGGGTCTCGGAGCGGTCGTCGTTGGCGGTGCGGCGCTTCTCGATGACGGCCACCGGCACGCCCAGTCGCCCCGCCATGTCCCGCGCCCGCTTGCTGATGCCGAAGTCGACGGCCACCAGCACCAGGTCCTCCAGCCCCTTCTCCGCGAAGTAGTTGGACAGGAGCGGCTCGGCGGTCAGCTCGTCCACCGGGATGTTGAAGAAGCCCTGGATCTGGCCGGCGTGCAGGTCAAGGGTGAGCATCCGGTCGGCGCCGGCGGTGGTGATCAGGTCGGCCACCAAGCGGGCGGTAATCGGCACCCGAGGCTGGTCCTTCTTGTCGGTGCGCCCGTAACCGTAGTAGGAGACCACCGCGGTGATCCGCCCGGCCGACGCCCGCTTGCAGGCGTCGATCATGATCAGGAGTTCCATCAGGTTGTCGTTGGTGGGCGCGACGGTGGGCTGGACGATGAACACGTCCCGTTCGCGGATGTTCTCGCCGATGCGAACGAAGGTGTTGTCGTTGGCGAACTTGAACGTCTCGCTCTCTCCCAGGGGAATTCCCAGGTAATCGCACACATCCCTCGCCAGTTGGGGATGCGCGTTGCCGGTGAATACCTTGAGTTCTTCGATCGTTGACATGGCAGCACCTTGCATTAAGTTGCGGTGAGGGCATGGCAGCCGGCGCGAAGTCCGACCAATGCAGCGGGACAATCGGATGGTAATGGTAATTGGGCAGACCGATTCTAGTCAACGCCGGGACGCGCGGCGCAGCCGGCGACACCCCGACACCGGTTCCAACGGCGGTCGGTTCCCGTTGCTGCAAGGGCAATTGCCGCAATACGCCGACGGACAGACGCTCAATCCGCTCCCCGCGACGTGCCCTTTGCTACAATAAACCCGGAACCCCGGGCACATTCATCAGATGAACCAGACCAACAGATGAACCAAACCAATTGGCTGCGCGAACTTGCCGAGGCTGCCTTCATAGGCATCGTCGTATTCGTCGCGATCCAGGTGGCGGTGGCCAACTTCAGGGTCGAGGGCTCCAGCATGCAGCCCACGTTGCTGCCGGGTCACTACCTGATGGTGAACAAGCTGGTGTACTACCAGTTGGACACGGAACGCCTGGGCAAGATCATCCCCTTCTGGCAGCCGGAAGAGCCCCGGTTGGTGCACACGGTCAGGCCCCCCAAACGGGGCGACGTGGTCGTCTTCGACTACCCGCTGGAACCGGACCGTCAGTTCGTCAAGCGGATCATCGGGGAGCCGGGAGACCTGGTGGCCATCGACAACGGCAGGTCAGCGTCAACCAGGAGACGCTGGACGAGCCCTACCTGGATATTTTCGGCCGCACCAGGATGCATGACATCCAACTGGCCGATGACGAGTACTTCGTGCTCGGAGACAACCGCAACGGCAGCCGGGACTCCCGGCATTGGGGCCCGCTGCCGGCGGACCACATCATCGGCAAGGTGTGGGCGATCTACTGGCCACGTTCGGCGTGGGGATTCCCCGACTAGCGCCGGACGGCGGGTTACGTCTGCGGCCGGCGTCTGGGCGCCGGCCGATCAGGATTCAGGAACTGGGACCGGCGGTCGTTAATCCGCTTCGATAACCGGGCCGACCAGTACGTCGTCGCCCTCGACGCGGACGGCAAATTTGCGCAGGGCCTCGGTGGCCGGAGGAGTCACCGGCTTGCCGGAAGCAACGTCGAATACGGCGCCGTGCAGCGGGCAAACCACCTCGCCTTCTTCCAGGTCTCCCTCGGACAGGTTGGCATAGGCGTGGGTGCAGATGTCATCGCAGGCGTGCAGGTGGCCGTCCAGGTTCACCAGCAGGACCTCTTCCGATCCAACGCGGACGGACATCATGTCGCCCGGCGGTATGTCGCTGAGAGACGCTATCTTGACAAATTCGTCGGCCATTTGGCTGCTCCTTGGAATGTTCCTTGAGATTGATGCGGCAGGGATCAGCAACGGCAGCGGCCACCCTCGCTCATCTCCGGTGACCGAACATTATATATGAGAAAGCTTCCGCAGACGGCCGGCGACCGAGGCCCGCTCAGGGTCTGTCGATTGTCGTCATGGGGGACGACACGAGGCGTCGGCCGCGGGGCAACGCCTCGGTTTTTGGCAAGCGGCGTTGCTACGGCGACGAGATTGCCACGCTGTCGCTCACAATGATATGATAGCAATGTCGCATGACTCTACAGGCCCGCTGCGAGGCGTTGCCGACAACCGGTGGAGCCGTCGTGCGGTCAGGCGGGGCGGATGAATTTCTGGCACACCACGGCAGCGTCGTACATCTCGTTGATGCTGGCGGTTCTCGCGTGGTGTGGAGTCCCGAACGCCGATGCCCACGGGCAGGGCCACGATGCCATGCTCGAAGAAGACGTTGGCGTCGGACCCGCCGCCGGTGGTTTCCAACGCCGGAGCCAATCCGGCGGCGGTCACCGCCCGCGCGATGTCCATCAAGGCGGGGTCGGTCTCCAGAACACGATAAGCCTGGTATTGGTTCCGGATGTCGAGGTCAATCTGGGCGCGCGGATACATGGCGGCCGCCTGATCGAAGGCTCGGCGAAACTCGGCGGTATAGTTCTCCAGCTTGGCCTGGTCCCGGGAGCGCAGTTCGCCGTCCATGAACGCCTGCTCCGGGATGATGTTCCGCTTGAGACCGCCCTCCAGCACGCCGATGTTGCTGGTGGTCTCATGGTCAATGCGACCCAGCGGCAGGCGGGTGAGGATGTTCGCGGCAACCAGCAGGGCCGACACGCCGTTTTCCGGTTCCAGGCCGGCATGGGCGGCAACGCCGGTGATGCGGCACTGCACCACGTTCTGCGCCGGCGCGCCGACACAGATGCGGCTCACCGGACCTTCGCCGTCGAACACCATGCCGTTGGTAGCGTTGATCAGCGAGAAATCCAGGTTGCGCGCTCCGTTCAGGCCGCCTTCTTCGGCGCGGGAGAACACGACCTGCACCGAACGCCCCAGGCCGCCGTCTTCCATGGCGGCGGTGATGCCCTCCAGGACGATGGCCAGGCCGGCCTTGCAATCGCCGCCCAGGATCGTGGTTCCGTCGGAGCGCAGGGTGTCCCCGTTGGCGTCCAGGCTGGGTTGAATGCCTCGGCCCGGCTCCACGGTGTCCATGTGGGCGGACAGCATGACCGGCGGTTCGCCGGCGCTGCCGTTGTTGCCGGGCAGCGTGGCCACCAGGTTGCCGTAGGCATCGTGCTGCACCGCCGCCCCAAGGTCACTGAGCCGCGCCGAGAGGTGGGCGTCGATGGCGTCCTCCTCCCCGGTGGGGCTGTCGATCCGGATCAGTTCGGTGACGGTTCGGACGAGGCGTTCTCGGTCAGGCATGGTTCAGGCTCCGCCGGTCAGGCAAGGGCGATCAGGTTGTGGCGCGCGTCGGGGGTCATCTCATAGCGGCGCGGTTTTTCCTTGGCGATGGTGACGCCGTGTTCCTCCATGATGGGCCAGAGTTGCTTGGCGAACCAGATCCCGAATTGCGCCGCCGTGAAGGACGCGGCAGGATGCGGGGGTGTCCGGCCTTTCAGGGCGGCCTGGGCATCGGATGCCTTGAACACGTCGTCGGTGATGCCGGCGGCGACGGTGGCGGCCAACTGGGCAAGGCTGGGCTCGGGCGTGGGTTCCGGCGATGCCGTCATGGCTGGCTTGGTTTCTTGCCGGGGCACCTGCTTCGCCACGGCGCCCGGGGACC
The DNA here is from genome assembly GCA_030341885.1 of Geodia barretti. NCBI lineage: Eukaryota > Metazoa > Porifera > Demospongiae > Tetractinellida > Geodiidae > Geodia > Geodia barretti. The sequence goes on along the minus strand of CASHTH010002374.1, from coordinate 36,085 downwards.
CCGGTGTAATTTCGTAGGTGCGAGGCGAGCCCTGGCGAGGCATCGTGACGCCGCGTTTTTCCAGCAGAGGCCAGATCCGGTTGAGCAGGAACAGCCCGAACCGGGAAGCTTCGCCGGCGGCCGGATGCTCCGGCCAGCGCCGACTGACCACCTGCTGGGCGTCGCCGGCGCGGAAACGCCCCACGGGTAGCTGCCGCAGCAATTCTTCCGCGACTGCTTCATCGCTGACCGGCGTCTGGGAGGCCGCAGACTGCAGGGCGGGCCGGGCCGCTTGGGGCAGACTGCGCGGCGGCGGGGGCGCGGCCACCTCCGGTACCAGAGATACGGCTGGCGACACCGGCGCCGGAGCAGCCGACAGGTCCCAGCGGTAGCGGTCGGGAATGAACTGCTCGATTTCGCCGGACAAACCTCCGGCTTCGGGCGCGGTGATCCACAGGAACGGGATGTCGTGAGGGTCAGCCGCCGCCAACTCACGAACCTTGACGAAGAGCGCGCCAAAGTCGCTGTCGTTGCTCGCCACTGCGACCGTACCGGCCTGGCCGGTGATGAGATCGGCAAATGGCGTCCGCGGTAATGGCCAGATCGGCAGAGTTCTTGGCCCGGTGGTTGCTGAAGTGTTGAACGCCCCGGACGCGAACGTGCAATGCGGGATACTCGGTCTCAGCCCAAAGCTGCCATAGCTCGGCTTTGTCGGCCCGCACGTACAGGGAAAGACCACTCAACGGCGGGCGGTCCGCCGGCCAGTTGGCAACGACACGGGAGACTACGATTTGGGCGTGCTCGGACTCCCGCAGGTTCTCGGTATCAACGTAGATTGCCGAGCCGGGCGAGGCGGCAGGTTGGGAACCGTTGGATCGGGTGGTCATGGCTCACCCCGTAGGATCACAGAGTTATCCTGGCTGGCACCAATCGTTGATTCACCGGGTCTGCCGCGGCCCCGAAACGCTCCAAGGTCATTGCACCGATCAGAATTATCTCGTCGTCGGTGCCAAAAGCCACATGAACGGTCCTGGATCGGCCTTCCAATGTCATCAAGGCCAATCCTATGTCCATCTCCACCAGGGAGCCGTCGGCCAAGCTGAAAGTTTCCTCTTCGTCGCGGGCTATGCCCAATTCGTCCAAGATTGACCCTGGCACGACTGAGTAGAGTGACCCCGTGTCTACCATCCCTTCCAGAGTCAACGAACCCGTCCCATCAGCGTTGCTTATCGAGAATGGGAGGCTGAAAGTTCCCATTCCTTTTCTCCCGACTATGGACCCGGGAAGTAGGATCCCGTTGCGCACTGCCATAACTGCCTAAACAAAGGACAACTGCTCGAAGTTGCCGCCCACCACGGATTGCGCGTCCAGGCCGAGCCACTGTTCCACCAGCGTGCCGTACACCCCGCGGAAGTCGGTGTGGAAGGCCAGGTCGCCCTCGATCAGGTCAGGCTCGGCGAGGGACGGATAGTCTCCGTACATTCCGCCGGCTACCGGGTCGCCGATGGCGAAGGCCAGGCCGCCGCTGCCGTGATCGGTGCCGCTGCCGTTGTCCTTGACCCGGCGGCCGAACTCGGTGAACACGAGCATGACCACGTTGTCGGCGGTGTCGTGTTCGCGCAGGTCGGCATGGAAATCGCTGACGGCGCGGCTGAGGTCGGCCAGCAGCTTGGGTTGGACGTCGGTCTCGCTAGCGTGGGTGTCATAGCCGCCCTGCTGGGTGTAGAACACGCGGGTGCCCAAGTTGGCGGTGAGCACTTTCGCTATGCCCTGCAAGTTGCGGGCGATGCCGCTATCGGCGTACTCCACAGCAGAGGAGTACAAATCGGGAGCGGCCTTGAGGATGTCCGCGCCCTTCAGGGCATCAAGCCCGGTCTGGCCCAGGTAGTCCATGGTCGCGCCGAGGCCGACGGTGGGGGAGTACATGCGCGCGAAGATGTCCAGAGCCTGCGAGCGCTCCGGTTCGTTGACGATGCCGGTGAGCACGCCGTAGGTTTCCAGCACGGCCACCGATGCCACGGGGACGCCGGTGAGCGCCATCGCCCGAGGCAGGCCACGCCCGAAGTTGACGCCCGTCAGCACGTTCTCGGCCCTGGGGTCGAGGTCACGGATGACGCGGCCCAGCCAGCCCTCGGTGCCGACCTTCTCCGGCTCGCAGGTGTGCCAGATGTCCATGCTGCGGAAGTGCGAGCGGTTCGGCGTGGGGTAGCCGATGCCGTTGATCACCGCGACCTTGCCGGCGTCGTAGAGGGTCTTGATCTCAGGAACCGCCGGGTTGAACCCGAAGTGGTCATCAATGGGCAGCACCTGGTCGGCCGATATCCCCACGGTGGGCCGGTTGTGGTGGTAGCGGCCGTCGGCGTAGGGAATGACCGTGTTCATGTAGTCGTTGCCGCCAGTAAGCTGAATGACGACGAGGATGGGGTCTTTGGTCGTAGCGGTCATGGTGGCATGGCTCCGTGGGTGAATATAAATGCTCAATCTGTTGATGGCCGTAGTTTAGCACAGTGGTAGTTCGGACGGGATTGAAAAAGTTTGGACCGACAGGTCCGCGGAAACACGTGGCAGTAGATCCGAGTGGGTAATTTCTGTCACTCTGGGATCCAGTGACAAGATCCCGATCGCTGGTTCTCCAAAGATGCGTGCCTCGCGATCCTCTCCGAAATGTCGCGCAACTCCCGGAGCAGCTGCCAGGGCGTGTCGTCAAAAGAGTCTGCTCCAGATCGTCACTGCCCGGAGTTGGCAGGCGGCCAAGTATGATGCCGTCCTTTTGGCGTAACGGGTCGCCACCCCGCGCCACTGCTTGAATTCCAAGTACCCGTTCTCCACCAAGTGCCGCAACTTGTACCGCGCCCGGTCATAGTCCCGCTTTTCCCTCCGGTTGCTTTTGGGCGGTATTACCGGGTTCATTCCCGTTTCCGAGCGGTGGCTATGATTTCATTGGTGTCATAGGCTTTGTCCGCCAGCAGCCATTCCGCTTCTATACCCTCGATCAGGGGCAACGCCAAAGAGCAGTCGGCCACCGTGCCTCCAGTAACCCCCAACCTACCGGCATTCCGTGGGCGTCCACCGCCAGGTGCAACTGGCTGTTCAGCCCCCTTTTGCGCGGGCGATGGCTTGGCTCCCACCCCGGGCGCCGGCACTGTGCGGATGCGCCTTGATATAGCGGGCGTCAATCATCCGGCACTCGAAATCCGGGTCATCCATCACCGCTTCCAGCAGCCTGGCCCACTCGCCCCGGTCCCGCCAGCGGCAGGAGCGGCGGTGGGTGTTCTTCCAGTCCCCGTAGTCCGGGGGCAGATCGCGCCAAGGGGCGCCCGTGCGCAGGATCCAGCAGACGGCGTCGATAAAGCGACGGTTGTCATGGGCGGGCCGCCCCACCCGGCCGGATTCTCCAGGCAGGTGAACCCGCAACCGCTCCCAAACCCGATCAGAAAGATCATGACGACGATGTGATGCTGTCATACCCCCACCCCTATCACTCACACTCACCACAGCAATTTACCATCATCTCCCTATTTGACGACACCCCTTAACGAACTCTGCCAGAACAACCTGCCGGCGTCATCAATGCAGGACTACCCGCATGAGGAAGTAAAGTGACTGCGCCCGAAAAGTGGCAGGGTTTGCCAATCAACTAACCTACCGGTCGCGGGTTCTGCCAGGTTACCGGGTCAACATTGTCAGTGCCCGCCGCTTTGCATCAGAAACACGGTGAGGCGATACATCGATGCCGAAAGACCGCCACCGCGTTACAGTTTCTCTCCGTCCTTTAAATGTACTCACTTGGAGTGCCCTGCCGATGCTATCCTGATGCATGGAGTTCCCGGCGACGCCGGTCGTCGTGATGGCAATATCACGAGCAGTGAAAGAATCGCAAGTAACGGCACCATCATCAAGGAGGTTCCCCAATGGTTATGGATCGCCTGCCTTCCGGCCTGGTTCTGAGCGGCGGGTCGCTCATCTTCACCGAGGATACGATGCCGGATTCCCTCCGGCGAGAGCACGCGCTGCCCCGCTCAACATTGGGCTGTGCTGCACGCCTTCGAGGGGAGCATCGCCTTCGTGGACCTTCAGGCTGGCGCCGAACGAATTATCTCCGCGCCGGATCACATCATCATCCATCCGGAAGTCCCTCACTTACTGAAAGAAGAAAGCTCCCTGCGCTGTCGGATTGACTTCTTCCGGGAACCGGACCCTGACCTCCACATGAGAACGCCCGGAGCTTTCGCGGAGGAGGCTGTGCGCGATAGACTGGAGCGCTGCGAAGCCAACGGGAACTTTGCGGAGGTCTTCTAAACACCTTCCTGAATTCCTCTCCTGACATCGCGCCGCACTTTGCCGCCACCGACTTCGAAAGGCAGAGGACATTACTGCGGGATTCGGTGTACACGATGGTGTCTCAGCATGTCACGGAGCCGGAGATGCGGGAGTTGTTGGAGCGGTTGGGGGAGGCGCATAACCGGGATAACCGGAACGTGCTGCCAAGCTTCTACGAGCTCTGGCTGGACAGCGTTTGTGAAACCGCCAAGGCCCTGGACCCGGAGTGGAGCGACGATCTTGACCGGCAGTGGCGCGCCAGACTGCGGCCCGGGATGCAGATCATAATGGCAGCCTACTGACCCGATAAGAGCCTATCCTAAAAACTGGTGGAAGTTTGCCGGCGTATGGCAAGAACGTAATCTGGTGTTCGGCTAGGCTGGGGCAATGACCAAAGCGAACGATCCCAAGCCGCCGCGTCCGAAGCGTGCCGGCCCAGCCACCCCAGCCAATGCCACCACCGGCTCTTTTCAGGTATCCGACGAGCTTTGGGAGGTGTTGGCTCCCCTGATGCCCAAACGTGTGAACACCCATCGTTTCGGCGGCGGCCGGCCCAGAGTACCGGACCGGACCTGTGCCAACGGCATCTTCTACGTGCTGCGCACCGGCTGCTAGTGGAAGGCCTTGGACGCCACCGGCATCTGCTCCGGGTCCACGGCCCATCTGCGCTTTCAGGAGTGGGTTGCCGCTGGGGTGTTCCGGGAACTGTGGCGGGTGGGTCTGGAACGTTACGACGAACTGCAAGGGTTGGACTGGAGTTGGCTGAGTATGGACGGGGCCATGACCAAAGCTCCTTTGGGTGGGGGAAAAACCGGCCGCAATCCCACCGACCGAGGTAAGATTGGGGTCAAGCGTAGTCGGTTGACTGAAGCCCCTGGGGGTTCCGGTGGGCCTGGCGGTGGACGGGGCCAACCGCCACGACATGAAGCTGGTGCGGGCCACGGTGGACAGCGTGGGGATGCCCCGACCGACGCCCAGCCCGGAGCATCCCCAAGGGCTGTGCCTGGACAAGGGCTATGACTTCGCCGAGGTGCGCCGCACTCTGGACGAGTTCGGCTTCACCGCCCACATCCGCAGCCGGGGCGAAGAGGCTCAGGCCATCAAAAGGGAGGCTGGGTTCAAAGCCCGCCGCTGGGTGGTGGAACGCACGCACAGTTGGCTGAACCGTTTCCGGCGCATCCTGGTCCGTTGGGACAAATCCCCGGATAACTACATCGCCTTTCTTCATTTCGCCTGCGCCCTCATCGCCCTCAGAGCCGCCGGGTCATTAGGATAGGCTCTCAGAGGGTGTGTGACAATAGGTGAAACCCGTAAGGTGGGTTCTTGGGGTGAGGATGGGGTGCTGGTTACGCTGGGGGCATGAGCAGAAAACCTTATCCCAGCGATCTCACCGACGCCCAGTGGGAGGAATTGGCTCCCTTGTTGCCGCCCGACACCAGGAGAGGCCATCCCAGGACCACAGACCTGCGTGAGGTGGTCAACGGCATCCTGTACGTGCTGCGCGGCGGCATAACCTGGCGTCTGATGCCCCCATGACTTGCCGCCCTGGGGCACAGTTGGTGGTACTTCCGTCTGGTGGTACTTCCGGAAGTGGCGAGATGACGGCACCTGGGAACGGGTGGAGGAAGCCTTGCGGGCCCGGGTTCGGGAAGTTGCGGGACGGGAGGTTACGCCCAGCGCGGCCATCATTGACAGTCAGCATCATTGACAGCCAGTCGGTGAAGACCACCGAAAAAGGGGGCCGCGGGGTTACGGACGCGGGCAAACGGGTAACTGGACGCAAGCGGCACATCGTGGTGGACACCATGGGGTTTACTGCTGGCGGTGGTGGTTCATCCCGCCAACATTCAGGACCGAGACGGCGCCAAGTTGGTGCTGGTCAAACTGTTGGGGGCGGTTCCCCCCGGTTGCAGGTGATCTGGGCCGATGCTGGCTACGCTGGCCGACTGGTGTCGTGGGCCTGGGCACCGGTGATTGGCTGCTGACCGTAGTCAAGCGCAACCCACCGACAGCCACACCACTCCCTTCGAACGGGTGTTGCCCAGGCGGCGGGTGGTGGAGACGCACCCTCGGCCTGCTGAGTCCGATGCCGACGGTTGAGCAAAGACTCGGGGACGAGGAGCGTCCCAGAGAGCAGCGAAGCATGGTGGGGCATGTCGCCATGGTCACCGGATGCTCAAGACGGCTCCAGCCATGCTGATCCTATTGTCACACCACTCTTAGTAGCACTCATACTAAACAAGGACATCCCCACTCAGGCGAACACCCACGTGGACACATTCCTCGCTCCATTGTCGAAGGTCATCGTTAAATTGTCCGGATAAGTTTCAGGATAAATGTTCACTGTCGGTTATGCCGCCATTAGTGGTAATCAGGTGTTGGCGTAGTTTGTTGACGAACGCGCTGGCGGACTTGCCGCTCGGTGGGGTAATCGGCGTCGATGTATTCCTTCACCGTGGCCCACCGGTTGAATTCCTCAGCTCCCGCGCTATCACCTCTGATGGCCTGCCTTTAGCGCTTCGCCTTCTGTATGGCCTTCCAGCGGGGCTTTTGGAGAAACGTAGGGGCTTCCGATGCGCAATGGCTGCCACCTTGCCGGCTGCGGGGTCCCCGCGGTCAGCATCGGGTCAGGCGCGGGTTTCTTTCGCACAATTGGTTTCGAGTTGGGAGGGGTCGTCGCCCAGACCGCGTCCGGATGGCCATGACCGGAACGGGGGTGCCTGGCAAGGTGTGGGGATTATCGTTAACCGGTTTTTCTCCTGAAACCGGATTGGGCGGCGCCTCTTGACAGGGTGGGTGCTCCCTGGTGTTGCAGGGATGACGGACCATCGGCAGTCCTTCCAGGACCTCCCACGGCACCCGGTCATAGCTGGGACATTGTGGCCGGCGCAACTGGGCAGTGGTGTGCAACTGGAACTTCACGCGTGTCTTCCCGGGCCACCACCTTCCTGCGGTGGCTTTCTTGCAGCAGAGGCTACGGTCCAGGCCACGTCTATGCCAGTGGGGGTGGTAGCGGCCTCGGGCATTGCGGCGGAAACGTTGAATCGTGGCGTTGAAGCGTGCAGAAAACCCTGCAGACGTGGTCAGGCGTCCGCGATGGTTGTCGGCGCCAGCCAGTCTGAGTTCCGCGTCACCATCATCCTGAAATACGTTCCCACGCTCGTTCCACGCGACCCTTCGCCTGGGGCGACAGTGGCGAATATCAGCTGGGATCCCCAGCTCACCATGGCGCGGCGGCTGAATCTGGTTGCGCACCGCGAAGCCCAGACCCGTGTGGGGGCGTGTGGCTTGAAGAACGCGTGCCGTTCGACTTAGAGGCAACCGGGGGCGCGTAGCTCTGTGTCCCAGACTCCGCAAATCCATCACGAAATAGTGGGCGTGCGTCTTCCCGCTCGGCAGAAGAGGGGCGTTCACCCACGGCGCCGGTGGCGTCATCCACCGCCAACAGCACGGAACTGGCGTGCTCCGCCTGCCCCCACCCCCACCACGCGGTGAAGCTGCCGTCCGTCAGTCTTATCAGCAGCATCCCGGCCTGCGTTCATTCGCTGGCGACGCACCCCGATGTTGGTCGGCGTACGGCTACGGCGCGGGCTGTTCACCAGCCGCCACCAGTAAATGCTGCCCGTAGGCGTACTGGTCGGTCGATGTCGATACCCTCGCGCTCTCCAAGCAATTCGTCGTCAGTGGGGTGTGTTGGTTCCCAATAGCGGGTGCTGGCCGGTGTAATCCCTCGGCTTTGGTTGTCTCCGGTGTTGCGGTTGTGGCGGCCGACGACCACGGTGGCCGTGAGCCTAGCGGCGCGGACACCCTCACCTCCGTACGCCGCCAGGATCCACGTCGTGTTTGGCGCGTGCTCACTCCACCTCACTGTGGCTGCCTGTGTCCACGTCCTGACGTGGCTCTATGCCCCCAGGCTTTGTTTTTTGTCAGAACTGAGAGAGTCTCGCTTGCTTGGCTCTTTCTGGTTCACGTCACAACATGCTCAGAGAGGGAATATGACATTTATGCTGACCAGTGTAGCGACCTAGTTTCGCGCGCTGACCGTGTGACACTCCATTGATACGTTTCTCCCGGTAGCAGTTCGGAGTTGAGGGGAAGTGAGCATTGTAGGCAAGCAGCGTGAGGGTGTTGCGACCTTGTGCCCGCCAGGTACCGAAGATTGACGCCAGGGTCATCTTGGTGTTAGTGCTTGGGTTGGAGCGAGTGCCGCCGCTGACCTTGCGGCTGACCACCAGGTGGCGCAGGCTACGCTCGGCGGCGTTGTTATCCGGCGGCACTTCTGAGTGGACCACGAAGACGAAGAGTCCCTTGATGTGGTTCTCCACGCGTCGGCACAGCTTGGCCTGGACGGCCGACGGGTCATTCAGGAAGGGATGGCAGAGGGCCAGCAATCGTCTTTCCAAGGCCAGTTGAGCGGTGAGGCGTTGTGGCTCTGAAGGGTGGGTAAAGGTCGTGGCCTGGCGGTAGAGTTGGTGGACGGCGTCAGCCCACTGGGCCAGTGATCCATCATTTGGGTAGAGGACACGCAGGTCGTGGATGTCCCGCAGCAGGTGAGCCCAGCAGCGTTGCTTGGGACCGTCGTAATGGGGGTAGGCGGCAATGGTGGTAGGCAGCATAGAAGTCGCTGACCAGCACACCGGCGAAATTCTCGGTCAGGACCTCATCCACCACCGCCTTGCCCCGACCACGCCGCAGGAAGTACCGCTGGTCTGGGGTGCTGAAGGTGATTGGTCAAGGGCTCGCACACGTAGCCGTTGTGTCCGTCTTCACGCCAGCCGGTCTCATCGGCGTGGACCACTGGGCTGCCGCGGATGCGCTCCAGTATGCCCGCCAGTTCGGTCTGCGCTTTGCCCGCCACGGTGCGTGTGGCATTTACGATGGCGCCCAAGCTGAGGCGCAGCCCATGCACGGTGTCCAGGCACCATTGGATGGTGCGCAACGGCAGCCGAGCCTCCTCCCGCAGGGCTGTAATCAGGCTGATGACGTTGACCCCCCAGACGCTGCTTGCCCATCACCACGCCGTCCAGTTGTGCTTTGGGAACACGGCAGCGTCGGCACTGTAGACAGGTGCGGGCCAGGTAAACGTGCTCGGTTACCTGCGCCGGAACCTGGGGCAGGTCGATGACCTCCCGAGTGCGCTGGGCCCAGCCTCCGGACAAGTGGGTCCCGCAGTCGGGACACTGCTCCACCACATGCTCAACCCGGTGGGTGGGCGTCATGCGGGATCGGGCAAAGCCGTGCGGCCGGGGTTTGCGTGGCTCCTTGGGACGTGCTGGCTCCCGGTCCGCTTTGGGCTTCAGACCGGGCATCCGGCGGGAGCTTTGGGGTTTGGCTTGGCCTTCCAACTGGGCAATCCGCTTCTCCGGACGTTCAATGATGGCCTGCTGCCGGATTATGATGCCAATCAGGACATCCCGGTCAGCTGCCCTGAGATTGATTTCGGTATCCATCCCAGTTATATGACATCACCACCGCCCCCAAAGCCAGCCACCCGCTAACCAAGTTCGCCCAATTCACCCCACCAACTCTGAACTGTTACGTTTTCCCTCCGCCCTTGACACCGATTAAATGGAAAGCGAAAGTGTCACGCCTGCCGTGCCGCTCGAAAGCCCGAACTACCTCGCGGGAGTGCGACTCGCCGGCTGCGGAGGTCGCGTACACCACTTCCGGCTAACCCGCACGCGTTACCTGAACGTAGTACATGGTATAGCTGCTGTCGAACTCGTCCAGAACGCTGACATAGATATTGTTGTTCCCCACATCCAGGTCAACCTGGTGTCCGTCCATGTCCGCGTCGCTATCTGACGGTCCAATGGACACGTTCGCCCCGATCTCAACAGTAGCGATGGCCGTCACGGTGACCCGTTCGACCGAGTTGCCCACCTGCACGCTGTATGAGGTCTGGCCGGACTGGAAACCCAGGCTCACGTCGCTGATGGCGAGACTCTCCAGGGTGGTGTCCACCGACTCCACCGCGGGAACCTTCCCCCGAAGTACTGGGCCGTCTTGCCAGCACCCTGGGCGTCGGTGTAGGCCACCTTAGCCTTGAGATGCCAGGAGCCGTCAGCGTCCACCGGGGTGTAGGTCGCCAACGTGGCGCCTGTGATGGGGTCTGCAATGCACGAAGTATCGTCCCGGTACTTGCTGCAGCGGTACCACTTCCAGCTCTGGTTGGTGACGCCGCCGTTGGGGTCATCAGACAGGGTGGCAGTTATCTGAGTTCCGACCGCAAACTGCAGAGGAGACACGGTGACTGTGCCCGGCTCGTCCACGTTGGTTACATTGATGGTCACGTCAATGCTGTCGGTGCGCCCGGTGGCGTCGGTTACCACCGCAGTCAGCGAGTACTGAGGATTCCCCTGTTCATAGTTCAGGGTGGTCCTGATCCTGAGTTGGCCGGTTCGAGAATGGATCAGAAAATTGGGGTTGAACGGTCCCGCCAGGGAGTAGGTCAGAGACTCGCCACCGTCGTAGGTCTCTTTGTTGCTGGAATCCGTGTTCAGATCGGTGGCGGCCACCGGGTCCCCCACGTTGGCGCTGCCGCCCGAATTCTCGGCTACCATGCGGGTGGTGTCATCACCATCAGTAAACACCGGAGGATGTTGTATCGCCGGCGTGGTGATCTCGAGCGTGTACTCGGTCTGGTCGCTGGAGTTGTTCTGGTCCGTCACCGTTACGGTGACCAGGTTCGGGTTGGTGCGGCCTCTCAAGGGAAGCTCCACCTGATGCCCCTCCATGGCCGAGTTGGAATCAGCCGGGTCAATCATGACAGTGACCCTGGACGGGGCCATGGGCTTTATCTCCAGGGTTGCCCTCGGTATATGCCGCAACAGGGTGATGCTCCGCACGAGGAGGGGGTTTCCTTCGCCATCGGTCATCGGCGCCAGGGAGAGACTGCCGCCGTCAGACGCCCGGGATTGGACGCAATCCAACCGGGTATCTACCGCCGATGTCTGCTCCTGCTTCTCCGTCACGAGGAGCGTGTCCGTGACATCGCTGGTCACCGATTCGGAGTACCCGTCGTCGTCGGTGAAACTCACCCTCACCTTGAACCCGTTGCCCGCGTCGCCGGACACGATGGTATAGGTGGAACCCGTGGCTCCGGAGATATCGGCGTCCGTCCCCGAGACACTGTGCGTCCACTGGTAGCCGTACTGCGGGTTGCTCATTCCGTTGGCGTCGCTGATCCCAGAGGTGTCCACGCTGAGGGTCTCCCCCACCTGCACCGTGCCCGTGACGGCGAGCAGACCGGTGCGTGTGGCGTTGGGCGGACGGTTCACCGTTCCCGTGGCCGCGCTGGTCAGTTCCTCGGCGTACCCGTCGTCGTCCGTGAAATTCACCCGCACCTTGATCGTGTGCGCCAGGTCATCATCGGTGAGCGTGTACGTGGACCCGGTGGCACCGGTGATGTCCGTATCGGTGCTGCCGTTGCCGCGCACCCACTGGTAGCCGTATTGCGCGCCCGTCAGACCTTTACCGTCGATGATCCCAGATGTGTCCGCGCTGAGCGCCTCGCCCACCTGCACCGTTCCCGTGATGGTCGGCAGTCCACCGGCCAGGCTGTTCACCGACGCTACCCCGTAGCGCAGCCGGTACTGGTTGCTCCCACTCTCCCGCGCTTCCATCCTCACGTAGTACGTCCCGGCGTTAGCCCCAATCCACCGAAGAGATGATTGTGGCGGTGTGCTGAAGGGATAAGAAAGTGCTCCCCGTTGCTTCTGGGATAATGGTTTGTGAAACACCAAACCGACCCAAAAGAAGGAGCACCAAATAGATGCTACCACGTAACGACCCCGACCGCATCCAGATCGCCTTCGACGACCACCGCCTGGTCAGCAATGCTGGGCTGATCCTTCCGTCCACCTTGGCACTGCATCTGGGCCTGCCCCAACTGGTTGATCGGCACCTGGACCTGGGCCGTGCCCCAGGCGGAGCCAACACGGGCGACCAGATCATGACGCTGGTGGCCTCCGCCCTGGCTGGGGGCGACTGCATTGACGATGCCGACGGGTTGCGTGCTGGCAGGACCGCGCGGGTGCTGGGCTGCGTGGTCAAGGCGCCATCCACCCTGGGCACGTTCCTGCGCAGCTTCCGTTGGGGCCACGCCCGCCAGCTGGATCGGGTGAGCCGGGAACTGCTGGCCCGGGCCTGGGCCGCTGGGGCGGGACCCCGATCTTTGAACAATCACGGACCGTTGACCATCGACCTGGACCCCACCATCTGCGAGACCTACGGTCCGGCCAAGGAGGGAGCCCGCCACCACGGCTACACCGGCCACCACGGCTACACCGGCCAGCGGGGCTATCACCCGCTGCTGGCCGTCGCCGCCGGCACCGGCGATGTGCTGATGGCCCGGCTGCGTGAAGGTCGCGCCAACACCGCTCGGGGCGCCGCCCACTTCCTGCGTGAGACGATGGGACGGGTACGCTACGCCGGAGCCACCGGACTACTCACGGTGCGGGCCGATAGCGGCTTCTATAACCACGCCATGGTGTCCACCTGCCGCCAGCTGGATGCCCGCTTCTCCATCACCATCCGCCAACACCAGAGCCGGCGCAACCAGATCGAGGCCATACCCGAGGGGGACTGGACGCCCCTACCCTACTGGATGGACGGTGCTGCCGACGTGGCCGAGACTACCTACATCCCCTTCGAGAGTGCGCCCGACGCCGCGCCGGTGCGGCTCATCGTCCGCAGAGTGCAGCCCACGCCCGGTTCTCAACTGGCCCTCTTGGTCGACTACAGCTATCACGGCTTCATCACCGACCGGGACGGAGGCACTCTGGAACTGGAGGCACTCTGGAACTGGAGGCCGATCATCGCCGCCACGCCGAGATCGAGAACGCCATCCGCGACCTCAAGTACGGCGTGGGACTGAACCATCTCCCCTCAGGGCGTTTCGCCGCCAAGTCCCCTTGCAATCTACGGCCTGGCTGGCGGTCCAGGTGATGGCCCACAACCTGGCCCACTGGGCTGCGCGCATCGGTCTGGGCGAGCAACTGGTGACCACCAAGACCCTCCGACGGCGGTTCTTCTCCATCGCCGGACGGCTCACTCGCTCGGCGCGCCGCCTCACTCGGCATCTTCCCCAGCGCTGGCCCTGGGAAAACCAGTTCACTCACGCCTGGGCCCGAGTGCGCGCCGTTCCCCTACCAGCCTGACGGCGCGCCGTCGGCGCCCGACCCGTCCACCGGACAGCCCCTGGGACTGTCCCGCAAACTCATGCCAGCCCAGCCCGCCAGCGCCACTTCCGGCATGCCGCCTGGCCGTTTTCGCCCGCCGCCGCCACTGCGGGCCAGTACCTTGCCACTGGCGTGGCCGCCACCGACCGCCCTGAACCACATCTATTGGCGATCGGGCCGGGCTCGTTCGCCTTTCTTACCCATCATCCCTCACGTCAACGCTAGAACCGCATCCCTTCGGTGGATTCGGGATTAGATGCTACCACTGGGCAGCCCCGACCGCATCCACGTCGCCTTCGACGACCACCGTCTGGTGGCCAATGCCGGACTGCTCCTGCCGGTTACCCTGGCCCACCATCTGGGTCTGGGTGAACTGGTGGACAACAATGTTGACCTGGGAGATACGCCGGGTCGAGCCAACCCGGGGGACAAGCTGCTGACCCTGGTGGCGTCGGCCCTGGCCGGTGGCGACTGCATTGACGACGCCGACGTGTTGCGCACCGGCGGGACGGCCAGGGCCATCGTGTAAAGGATGTCAACGGTCAGGGAAAATGTCCGGCTAAGTGTTCAGCATAAATGTCACTCGGTTATGCCGCCATGGCATCAGAAGTTGGCGTAGTTGACGCGATGCGGGATTGCCGGGTCGGTGGGGAGTTTCAGCGTCGATGTATTTCCGGACCGTGGCCCGGTTGATCCCCAACTCCCTTGCTATTCCTCGGATGGACATGCCTTTACGCTTCGCCTTCTGTATGGCCTTCCAGCGCGCCTTCTGGAGAAACGTAGGCTTCCGAGGCGCAATGGCTGCCACCTTGCCGGCTGCGGTCCCGCGGTCAGCAATCGGGTCATGAGCAACTCCTACGGAACGATGTGTCTCGAGTTGAGAGTAGGTCCTTGCCCAAGGCCTGGCCGGATGGCCAGGACCGGAACGGCGGCTGTCAACGTGTGGAGATGATCCGTGACCGGTTCGCATGAATACCGGATTGGGCGGCGCCTCTTGAGCAGGGATGGTGCGTCCCTGGTGTTGCAGGGATAGACGACCATCCAGTCCTTCCAGGACCTCCACAGCGGCCCCGGCATAGCTGGGACATTCCGGCTCGGGCAGCAACTGCAGGGTATGCAACTGGAACTTCACCGTGTTGTCCCGGGCCTACCTTCGTGCGGTGCTTGAAGCAGAGGATACGGTCCAGGCACACGTCCGATGCCAGTGGGCGGTAAGCGGCCTCGGGGCATTGCGGCGGAACGCCGAAGCGTGCGTTGCAGCGTGGCAGAAAGTCCTGCAGCACGTGGTCAGCGTCCGCGATGGTGGCGCGCCAGCCAGTCGGAGTCCGTCACCAGCCGGTCCTGAACGTTTCCGCCGTTCGTTCCCACCGACCCTTGCGCCTGGGGCGACAGTGCTGAATATCAGCTGGATCCCCAGCTCATCCATGGCGCGGCTGAACTGGGTGGCGCACCGGCGAGCCCAGACCCGGGCGTGTGCTTGAAGACGGCGTGCCGGTCGACGTAGAGGGCAACCCGGGGCGCCGTAGCTCTGCACCAGCTCCCGCATCATCACGAAAATAGTTGCGTGCGTCTTCCCGCTCGCAGAAGAGCGCGTTCACACGGCGCCGGTGGCGTCATCCACGCCAAACAGCAGGTGAACTGCGGTCCCGCCTCCCCCAACCATCGGTGAAAGCTGCGTCCAGCTGGATCAGCATCCCGGCCTGCGGCATTCGCTGGCGACGCACCCGATGTTGCGGCGTACGGCGACGGCGCGGGCTGTTCAACCCAGCGGATACCAGTATGCGCCGTAGCGTACTGCGGTCGATGTCGATACCCTCGCGCTCTCCAAGCAATTCGCTCAGGTGGGTGTGGTTGGTTCCCAAGTAGCGGGTGCTGGCCAGGTGTAATACCTCGGCTTTGGTTGTCTCCGGTGTTGCGTTGGGCGGCCGACGACCACGATGGCCGTGAGCCAGGGCGGCGGCACCCTCCTTCCGGTACGCTGACAGAATGCGCCTGGTGTGGCGCGTGCTCACTCCCATCAGCCCGGCTGCCTGGTCCACGGTCATCTGCTCTGCCCACAGGCGGTTCAGGACCTTGAGTCTGCCTTGTTCTTTCTGGTTCAACGTCACATTCTCCATAGAGGGGAATATGACATTTATGCTGACCAGTTAGTGAGGACCTTTTCGCTGACCGTTGACATCCTTTACACGACCAGCGTAGCAACCTCCTCGTCCTCGTAGTTGACGCGCCAGATGCGGCCAGTTGGTCGTACAGCGACATCCATCCAATTCTTGGCCACGTCAATACCCACGTAGGTGGACTGCTGTTCCATATTTACCTCCGGTATCCCACCGGCCCGGCCTTGCAGATACGGGCTTTGGTTGGCCCTGGCAATCGTTCGGGCTCTGCTGGGGATGAGTGTGGCGACCCTCGCTAGAAAATCGGTCTGCCACGACCAAGTTGACGTCGGTCTGCCGCACCCGTAACCACTCAGACGCTGGGATTTTCCCACGCCGCCACCAAGATACAAGTTGACGCGGGACACCGTTGATCTAGCAGCCTGTCCGAGAAACACGTTTGGTGATGTATTGGGGGTATGATGGGGCGAGCATCAAAATGGTGGAGCCGGTAATGAGCAAGACCTATCGTGCCTATAACCCCGATCAACAGTTGTTGCTGCCGGCGGCGCTGCAGGAGTGGCTGCCATCGGACCATCTGGCCTACTTCATCTCCGACGTGGTGGAGCAGTTGGACCTGTCGGACATCATGGCCCGCTACGAGCGAGAGCGGCGGGGCGGACCGCCCTATCATCCTGAGCTGATGGTCAAGGTGCTGCTCTACGGCTACTGCGTGGGGGTGGCGTCATCCCGACGCATTGCCCGTCGGCTCCACGAGGACATCGCCTTTCGGGTGCTGGCGGCCAACAGCACGCCGGACTTCCGCACCATCTCTGACTTTCGCAAGGACAACCTGGCGGAGTTGTCGGACCTGTTCCTGCAGGTGTTGGCATTGTGCCAATTGGCTGGGTTGGCGAAGTTGGGGCACGTGGCGTTGGACGGGACCAAGGTAAAGGCCAACGCATCGAAGCATAAGGCGATGAGTTACGGGCGGATGAAGGAGAGGTCGGCACAGTTGGCGGCGGAGGTGGCGGAGTTGCTGCGGCGAGCGCAGGCCGCGGATGAGGAGGAAGACCGGCGGTACGGCCGGGACAAACGTGGGGACGAGTTGCCCAAGGAGTTGGCCTTTCGGGAGGGTCGGTTGGAGAAGATCCGAGAGGCCATGGCGGCGTTGGAAGCCGAAGCCCAGGCTGAGGCAGAGTTGGCCGAGGGTGTGGGCAAGGAGCAATCGGGGGTGCCGGATGACAAGGCCCAGCGTAACTTCACCGATGCTGAGTCTCGGATCATGCCCGCGCCAGGCGGGCGGGATTTCGTCCAGGCGTACAACTGTCAGGCAGTGGTGGACAGCGACCACCAGGTGATTGTGGCGGCACAGGCCACCAGCCAGGCATCGGACAAGCAGCAGGCCGTCGCCATGATTGAGGAGGCCATCGCCAACACCGGCGCCGTCCCCAGGGAAGTGTCCGCTGACGCCGGTTACTACTCGGCCAAGGCAGTTGATGAACTCTACGCGCTGGGCACGGACCCCTACGTCGCGCCGGAGAAAACCCGCCACGGCACCGTATTGCCGCCAGCCCCCAGGGGCCGCATCCCCAATCAGCTGTCGCCGCGGGACCGGATGCGTCGGAAGTTGCTGACGAAAAAGGGTCGGGAACGTTACGCGCTGCGGATGGCGACGGTGGAGCCGGTATTCGGCCAGATTAAGCAGGGTCGAGGGTTCCGGCAGTTCCTGCTGCGGGGACTGGAGAAGGTGAAAGGGGAGTGGTCGCTGATCTGCACCGGCCACAACCTCCTCAAGTTGTTCCGGTTTGGCGCCAGGTTGCCTGCCCAAGGGTTCGCCGCATAGTTGACGAAGCCATTTTTGCCATCATCGGCACACCGTTGGCCCAATATTGGCGGCATCAGCAGCGGCGACCGGCAATCATAGTTGTCGCCGGTTAGTTCCCGGCTAAATCTACGCCAGTTGGGCATTCCTCAGACGGGCTGCTAGCGCCCGCCATGCTGTCTCGGACATTATCCGGTGAAGAAACACTCACCCGAAATCGTAATCGCGACCCTCAACCCAGTACTGACAGACTCCGACGGAGTTGCCCAGCTAACCTTGCCGAAGCCTGGTGGACTTGGTAGGGCACCGTCTGGGCCATCTCGCCATCGAGCCGACAGATCATTTTTAAGGCATTTTCGCCAGTCACATTAAGGGTCAAGCCCGAGACGAGATGACCGGAAATATCATCGCAGTCACGTTATGGAGAACGCGACATTGACTTCGAGAGAACAGGTGAGGCTTCAGGTTTTGAACCGCCTGCTGGCCGAGCGCGAGGGCATCCACATCGGCCGGACCACCCTGCAACGTATCCTGGCGAAGGCCGGAGTGATCGTTCCGCACCGTCGCCGTCCACCCAAGCGTCGGTGCGTCCCAAAGAGACTGACCTCAGGCGAGCCAAGGCGCGCTGCGACCGTTGCAACAGCATGGTCTGCATGGTCGCCGATTCGGTGGATTGTCATCTTACCCAGCGCACGTCCTCAGGGGGCCGTGGCCAACAGATGAGGGCCCCATCAGTCCTGATGACGCACGTAACAATGTCAGTGGATACGATCTCCTTATAAGAGCCTGCGGGGATACCGGATCTGCCGACGTAGTCGGTCCCCCAGCACGCAATCGAATCGTCGTTGGCGATGGCGCAGGTGTGTGACCTGCCGAGAGCGACACTCTGGTAGGTCCCAGTCGGGGCGTCGCTTTGGCCAGCGTTGTTTTTGCCCCAGCAGGCGATGGAATCATCGCTGGCGATGGCGCAGGTGTGGTCGGCGCCCACACTGAGGGACTCGAAAGCGCCGGTTGGAGCGTCAGTTTGGCCATCCCAGTTGTATCCCCAGCAGGCGATGGAATCATCGCTGGCGATGGCGCAGGTGTGGTCAGTGCCTGCGCCAAGGGACTTGAAGGCGCCGGTCGGCGCGGTGGACTGACCAAAGTAATCGATGCCCCAGCAGGCGATGGAATCATCGCTGGCGATGGCGCAGGCGTGATAGCCTCCAAAACTGATTGCCTGGTAGGCGCCGGCCGGCGCCTCCGACTGCACATTCTGGTTGTATCCCCAACAGTCGACCATTCCATCGCTGGCAATGGCGCACGTATACTCGGCCCCCACCACGACGGATGTGTACGTTCCTTCCGGTGGCGTCGCCTGGCCTTCGGAGTTTGATCCCCAGCAAACAACGGTGTCATCGGTCGAGATAGCGCAGGAATGGCCCCCGCCCAGTTCTGCGAAGAT
This sequence comes from Geodia barretti, assembly GCA_030341885.1. Lineage (NCBI taxonomy): Eukaryota > Metazoa > Porifera > Demospongiae > Tetractinellida > Geodiidae > Geodia > Geodia barretti. Next base: position 17,239 of record CASHTH010002374.1, on the reverse strand, counting down.
TGATTTGTAGGTTCCCGTCGGCGGATCGGCGGCCCGAGTTCCGTTCAGTCCCCAGCAATCCAGTGTGCCGTCGGACGCTACGGCGCAGTTATGGTAGTAGCCGGACGCGATGCTGGTGTATGCGCCCGCGGGAGGTTCGATTCGCCCGTCAAAGTCATTCCCCCAACAGTGGACGGCTCCGTCGGTGGCAATGGCACAGGTGTGAAGGAAACCGGCGCTCATAGCCTTGAACGTTCCAGCAGGGGGCGTGGACACGCCTTCGTCATTGAGGCCCCAGCAGGTGATGGTGTCATCGGTCGCAATCGCGCAGGTGTGCTCCCAACCGATGGCCAGCGCTTTGTAGGTGCCCGAAGGCGCGGTTCCTTGACCGAAACTGTCGTAACCCCAGCATGCGACGGTGTTGTCGGTCGCGATCGCGCAGGTGTGGCGGCTGCCCGAGACGATGGTTTTGAAGGTGCCCTGCGGCGAATTCGTCTGCCCAACTGCGCCCCATCCCCAGCAGGATATGGAACCGTCCGCCGCTATAGCGCACGTATGGCGGCTGCCCGAGGCGATGGCCTGGTAGCTGCCCTCTGGGGGGTTGGTCACGCCGTAGCTGTTGGCGCCCCAGCAACTGATGCTGTCGTCGTCACGCAGCCCACAGGTGTGGTAGAAACCCGAACTGAGAGCGGTGAATACGCGGTCTTCGGCTGAGGCCGAGTCCGTGACGTTTCCGGCGTCGGACCAGGGGCCGTCTCCCTCATCATTGGTTGCTCGTACCTGAACCTCGTAGCCGGTACCCGCGGTGAGCCCCGTGATCGTTGCGCTGTTGCCCGTCTGGTCCTGTGGGCCGTCGGTCCAGGTCCCGCCCGAATCCTCCTCGCGGTACTGAAGGTCGTAGCCGGTGATCTCCGGGCGGCCCGCGTTGTCGGGCGCCGTCCAGGCCACATCCACACTTGTTGTGCTGTCCAATGAGGCCGTAACCGTAGGTGCGGCCGGGGCCAGCGGCGGCTCATCCTGATCGGCGATGCTAATGGTAACGTCGAGCGTCGCGGTCCCGCCATTGCCATCATCCGCCAAGATCGCAACGGAGTAACTGGACCTGGCCTCGTGGTCGTATATGGAGCCAACTTTGGTCTGCAACTGACGATTGCCGGCTTTGAAGGCGAAACGACCGGCGCCGATGCCGGTCATCCTGTAGGTCAGGGTATCGCCGTCGACGTCCACGGCGGCGGGCAGAGTGGCGCCTATGGTGGATGCCGTGGCCACGGCATCCGCGCCGATGCTTTCGTTCATGGTGCGCGTTTCGGCGTTTACCGAGAAGGCGGGAGCGCTGCCGATGGGTTCCGTGAGGTACCGGAACGTGTAGTCGATCCTGCCGGCCTCCTGCGCCTCTACCCTAACGTAGTAATACTCATCAGCGCCGGTGGCCTCAAGGGTGACGTTGAGCACCTCTTTGCTGTCGCCTTCCTTCTCCCCTGAGACGATCACCGTACCGTCGTTGCTTTCGACATAGAGGTTGGCGTTGTAGTCCATCTCCCTGATCCGGAGCCTGACCATGCGCCGCTCCGACAGGCTGAACCTGTAGTACTTGATGGCATCATCGTTATCAACGAAATCGTCCCGGTTGGTAGGCTCGGTGTCGGCAATGTCCCCAAGAGACACGGCGTCCGCTCGTTCCGCGGCGTAATCCGGCGTCGCCCCAGGGTGTGGCGACGCCGGTGACCACTTCGCTCCAGGCTGACCTCCTCTCGCCGTCGAACCTGGCGGCCACCGCGACCTTGTATGTTGCCCCAGGTGTCAGTCCGGTCACGGTGTGGCTGTTGACCGTGGGGTAGGCGTTCCAGTTCGCGTTGCTGGAGCGCCTGAACTGCTCTCCGCTGGGTGCCCACCTGACCCGGTATTCGTCGGGGCCATCGGGATGAACGTCCCACGTGATGTCCAGCTCCCCCGGGTCGGAGCCTGGAGTTACCGCAAAACCCGTCACTGCGGCTTTCCGTGGATCGGTCTGCGCCGACGCCGATATGGCGAATGTGAACAACGTCAGCGCGGTGATTGCTACTGCAGCGACGGCTAGGACGGCGATGCGGCGTGGGTGCTTGATGGTCGTGGTTGCGATCATGCGCTAGTACTCGCTCATGGTTGACATCTGGTTGGTTGGTCGGTCGGTCTTGGGTTCGGACTTCGGCCCTGCCGGCCATTCCGTTTGCTGGGTCCCGTCGGTCTGGTCGTGGACACGTTCCGTGATGAACCGGTCGTCAAAGTGGTTACTGCCTAGGCCACTGGAGTATCGAAAACTCGCTGCACTGGACCTTGGACGTGACCTTTCGGGAAGACCAGTGCCGAGTGCGCAAGGACCATGGACCGCAGAACCTGGCCACGCTGCGGCAGATTGGGCACAACCTGTTGAAAAACGAAAGCACCTTGAAAGTGGGCATCCAAGGAAAGCGGCTAAACGCCGGATGGGACGAGGACTACCTGCGCAAAGTCCTCCTCGGATAAGACGCGATTGCCCTGCAACGTACGGTCAACGCCACCAGTCAACGACCATATATCTGTAGACTGGTTATTTGTAGACCGAGCCTGGGCAACTGCATCATCAATCTCTCAGTGTTTGTTTTCAGTATTTGTTCCCCGGGAGGGGCCTGCAAATCATGCCGATTCCGCGGGCCGCGCGCAATTGTCAGACGCCCTATTGTCAAGGGGCATTTGTGTGTATCAGTTAGGGCACACGCCCTCTTGAAATGGGTGTGGATACGGCTCTACTACGCACCTCCGGCCTTCGTTCCCGTGTGATCCGAAGCTGGACCTTCGGGACGGCTCAAGGCTCGCCAATCGGACATCTGTTTCGCGGTGCGATGAATCCCTCTACGGGTACTTTCGCTACTACCGAATAGGGGCATCTGCTCCTTGCGGACGTGCGGCCCGGGGTGTTTAGATTGGCACAGGATGTGCCTGGGGACACTCCAGACGGTCAGCCGCTCACGACTCAATCGCCTTCAGGAGCCGGAATGTCTAACAGGGCCTACCAAGGCCGGGGCCTGCGGCTGGTCTCAAAGACGGCCAACGCCTTTCGGGTAACCGACTGGACGCTCAACCAGATTGACCCGGACGGCCTGAGATACGTGGCGACGGTTTCGGTCAGGGTGCACTGGTTCTTTGGCGTCGTGCTGTTGGCTGAGCTGGTGTATCGACCCCATTACGGTGTGGTCGTTTACGCGGTGTATGCGCTCCTGCTGCTCCTGCTGTTCGGGTTCAACGGGTACGCTCACTTCCGCCTGCGGTCGGACCGGACGTTCACCTGGCGCTGGATTCTGGCCGTCTGTATGCTGGACGTGCTGGTCATTTCGGGCGCGTTGGCGATCAGCAACGGCTTCAGCGAATTCTTCCTGCACCTGTACTATTACCCGGCGCTGGCTGGCTTCGCGGTGATCTTTACCTCCTTCAGGCTCAACATGGCGTGGGTGACGCTGGTGTCCGTGGTCTACGCGGCGATTAGCCTGAGCGCGGGGGACGGACTGGACATCGCGGCGAGGGACGAGAAGGCGCTGTTCGCGCGGATAGCGATCATGTACGGGATCGTCGCCACGGTGAACCTGGTATCCAGGTTTGAGCGAGTGAGGTGGCATGAGACGGTGGAGCGGGAGCGGGCGCTGCTGCGGGAGCGGACCGAGTTGTCCCAGGCAATTCACGACACCACCGCCCAGTCGGCGTACATGATCGGGTTGGGCATCGACACGGCGAAGGCGCTGTCCGGCAACGCGAACCCGGCACTGGCCGACACTCTCGAGGCGACGGCCCGGCTGACCCGGTCGATGATTTGGGCGCTGCGACATCCCATAAACATGGGCGGCATCTACCAGGGCGTGGAGTTGAGCCGGGCGCTGCGGTCTCACGCCGCCAGCTTTACCAACATCACCTCCGTGCCCGCCGAGATGACACAGAGGGGGGTCGAGCCAGACCTTTCGATTGAGGTCAGGAGCCTGCTCTTCTCCATCGCGCACAACGCCCTCACCAACGCCTACCGCCACGCGGAGGCAAGCCAGGTAGCCATCGACCTGGAATACGGCGGGGAGGATATCCGTCTGTCGGTGTCGGATGACGGGATTGGGCTTCCCGACGATTACACGGAGCGGGGTTATGGCTTCGCCAACATGAGCCGGGACGCCGAGCGTCTGGGCGGACGTCTCGTGGTGGAAGAGAGGGGGCGAATGGGCGGCGCAACGGTTACCTGCGTGATACCGCCGGCAGAGGGCGGCTGAGAGGAGAATGGAGATGTCATCAGAAGAACAGGCCAGGGAAGAACGGATCAGGGTGATGATCGTTGACGATCATTCAATCGTGAGGGTGGGCCTGAAGCAGGTCCTGGAGCAGACCGGGGAGTTCGAGGTGGTGGGACAGGCGGCGGACGGCGAGGAGGCGGTCCGGGTGGCCGCCGAGGTGTTGCCGCAGGTGGTGGTGATGGACGTTCTGATGCCGAAGAAGGATGGTGTGGTGGCGTGTCGGGAGATCATGGAGGCCGTCCCCGGGACCCGGGTGGTCATGCTGACGGCCTCGACGCAGGAGAATGCCGTGGTGGAGGCCTTGGCCGCCGGTGCGACCGGGTACCTCCAGAAGGAGACGGGCCGGGACCGGCTGCTGTCAACCGTGCGCGACGTGGCCATGGGTGAACTTCGCGTGCCCGCTGAAGTTGTAAACAGGGTATTCGCGGGAATACGTCGCAGCGCAAAAAACGGCGATGACCCTGATGACCCCGTGCTGACTCCGAGAGAACGGGAGATGCTCACCTCCTTCGCCAAGGGCCGGTCCTACGCCCAGATAGCGGAGACGAGAGCGGTCAAGCCGGTGACCGTTCGGAACGCCATCTACGGCATCCGGAACAAGCTGAAGGTCGAGACAATGCAGGGGCTGGTGCTCTGGGCCGTGCGCAATGGATTGCTGGACGACTACCTCACGGATGGTTAGCGGTCGGCCTTCTGCATCGCCTGCCAGCGCATCGGCGGGCCTTCACGGCGATCGCATTTGGATACCGTCGAACTGAGACAAGAGCAGCTTTCCTCCGACCTTTCAGTCGGCGCACCGCCGAGCCCCGGACACTTGGCCGCTGCCGGTCAACTTGGCGCTGCCGAACCTGGGAACCAAGGATAGGCTGGACTACACGGAACGAGACACCCTCCGTTGAAAGCCTCGGCATGTGTGTCCTGTTGAGTGAACGACGTAGCCGCGGGGCTGACAAGTGTTGGATATCTAGTATTGAGTCAAACGTGCATTGGCGTATAGGAGTTGATCTGGAGCAGCATCCCTACACTGACTGGGAAACAGCGGTACGGGAGGTGCAGGATCCATGGTTCAGGAGAAATACGGGGTACAGTTGACGTCGGAGGAGCGGGAACGCCTGCGGCAATTGATACGAAGCGGCCAGCATCCGCACGGTTAATCACGCGGGCCGCGCACCTGCTCCGGACTGAGGAAGGATGGAGCGCGAACCAGTGGTGGCAGCGCGGACACTTCGCATTCGCACGGTGTTTCCGCACCCAACTGTCGGTACGCCCGGAGGGATGACGGCGTGCTGGCACTACCATCCCAGCCAGACCTGTATCGTAGCTGCTGACAAGGGCGAAGGCCTATCTGATCGCGCTGGCGTGGCAGCGATTGCGCCCTAGGCCAGTGACCCCTGGACCCTGCGGTGCTGGAGGACCATGCGGTGGAGTTGGGGTTGGTTGGGGGTTGTTGGGTATTTATCTTTTTATTGTTGTGTTTGGGTCGTGTGCGTCCCGTGGGGGGTCGGGGGTGGGGTGTGTGGGACGTCGCTGTGTCCCACTAGACGGTGCGTCTGTCGGCTGAAAAAAACATCCGCCAGCTCGTGGCGAACAGCATTGGGTGCATCCCCAAGGTGAACGGAGAGTTCGGGTGTCGGCCATGGAGGCACGTGCTGGAACCTCTTTTTAAACGCCGACCGTACGACCCAACCGCCGTTGGTGTGCTTCGACGAGACCTCCACCCCACTGCTGGCCGATACCCGACCGCCGCCGCGCCCGCCCAACCGGGACGCCCGCGACGCCAGGACTACGAGTACCGGCGCGGCGGCACCCGCAACATCTTCTTGACCTGTGAGCCCCTGGCGGGTTGACGCCACATAGCCATCACCGAGCGGCGCACTATGCAGGACTTGGCCCACCAGATGCGGTGGCTGGTGGATGTAGCCTATCCTCACGCTCCAGTGGTACGGGTGGTTCTCGACAATCCGAACGCCCACCGCGTGCCTTCCCTGTACGAGACCTTCCCCGCCGCTGAGGCTCGGCGCATCGTGAAACGGTTGGAGTTTCACCACACTCCCAAGCACGCCAGTTGGCTGAACATGGCCGAGATTGAATTCAGCGTGTTGACCCGCGCTTGTCTCCAGGGGCGCAATCCCGACGAACTTGCCCTGCAACGGGCCATCGGCGTCTATGAGACTGAGCGTAACGCTAAGGAAGCCACCATCGACTGGCGGTTCACCACTCAGGATGCCAGACACAAACTGCTGCGATTTTATCCCTGCCTTTCCAACGTTGACTGAGTACTAGCTGGACTTTGCGAAAAATGTAGAAAAATATAAAGACAGGGTAAGCCCCAATCCACTGAAGAGATGAGTGTCGGGGCAGGTTGAAGGTGTAAGAAAGTGCTCCTTTGCTTCTGGGATAATGGTTTGTGAAACACCAAACCGACCCAAAAGAAGGAGCACCAAACGGATGCTACCATGCAACCACCCCGACCACATCCAGATCGCCTTCGACAACCACCACTTGGTGGCCAATGCTGGGCTGATCCTTCCGTCCACTCTGGCACTGCATCTGGGCCTGCCCCAACTGGTTGATCGGCACCTGGACCTGGGCCGTGCCCCAGGCGGAGCCAACACGGGCGACCAGATCATGACGCTGGTGGCCTCCGCCCTGGCTGGGGGCGACTGCATTGACGATGCCGACGGGTTGCGTGCTGGCAGGACCGCGCGGGTGCTGGGCTGCGTGGTCAAGGCGCCATCCACCCTGGGCACGTTCCTGCGCAGCTTCCGTTGGGGCCACGCCCGCCAGCTGGATCGGGTGAGCCGGGAACTGCTGGCCCGGGCCTGGGCCGCTGGGGCGGGACCCCGATCTTTGAACAATCACGGGCCGTTGACCATCGACCTGGATTCCACCATTTGTGAGACCTATGGATCGACCAAGGAGGGGGCGCGCCACCATGGCAACAGCCAGCAGCGGGGCTATCACCCGCTGCTGGCTGTTGCCGCCGGAACCGGCGACGTGCTGATGGCTCGGCTCCGTGAGGGCCGCGCCATCACCGCTCGGCCCGCCGCCTCACCCTGCATCTGCCGCAACGTTGGCCCTGGGAAACCCAGTTCACTCGTGCCCTGGCTCGATTGCGCGCCTTGCCGCTCCCTTCCTGACCGCGGCGCCGGCAACCGGCCCGCCACTCTCGCCTTCATCCACCAGCCAGTCAAATCTCTCTCCAACTCGCGCCGTACACCTGGGACAGCGAGGGTTTCTTGCCGCCTTCGGCCACTTCATGCGCGGCTCCCTTCGCCGACAACAGGCGCACTACCGGCGCCATCCGCCCGAAATCAGACTGGCCGACCCCGTCTCCATCCCGGTCGTGTCCCCCTCCAGCGCCCCCACCACTCGCATCGGTGGATTTGGGCTAATGCTCAAACGTCACCAGCCCTCCTGAATCCCTTTGTCACACACCCTCTAAGAGGGTGTGTGACAAATCCGCTGGATTACGCGGGGATACCTGAATCACTGCAAACTGAGTCCCTTCCCGCTGAATGGGGAAAGGTTCAAATGGTGGTGAAAACCCAATTGTCACACACCCTCTAAGAGGGTGTCTAAAAATGGGGAAGGCAGGCCAGTCTGCGCAGGGTGAGGCCGGTCATTGCGATGTAAATCCAGGTTTCGGTGGTTCACACATGCTTCGTAGTCCTTGCTCAACCGTCGTTGCAGGTTCAGCCAACCAAAGGTGCGTTCCAACGACCCACGCCGGGGCAGCACCTGAAAGGTATGTTGCTGTGCTGGGGCGCGCACCAACTCCAGGGTCCAGCCGCCCACCGTCCTGGCCCACTCTACCAATTTGCCGCCGTAGGCCCCATCAGCCCAGATCAGCTGTAGTCGAGGGAACACGCACAGCAGCGGGGTCAGCTACACAACGGGCGCCCGTCCCGGTCCATGAATGTCGGCAGGGATGCACTGCCACCGCCAGCGGCAGTCCCCAGGGTATCCACCACGATGTGGCGCTTGCGGCCCTTCACCTTCTTGCCGGCGTCGTAACTCTGGGCCCCTTTTTCCGTGGTCTTCACCGACTGACTGTCGATGATGGCCGCGCTGGGACTGGCCTGGCGACCCGGAGCCTGCCGCAGACTCGGCGTGCAGGACGCCATGTACCCGTTGCCAGGTGCCATCACGACGCCAGGTACGGAAGTAGTGGAAGACAATGCGCCACGGCGGCAGGTCGTGGGGCAGCATCCGCAGGAGCACCCAGTGCGCAGCACGTAGCGGATGGCGTTGACGATCTCCCGGGGGGTGAGGTGATGGGTCGGCCGCCCGGTTGGCGGTGGCAGCAATGGTTCCAGCAGTTGCCATTCTCGGTCGCTGAGGTGCGTGGGATAGGTGGTCGTTTCATGCCCCCACGTTACGACAACCCCTTATCACGCCTGGATACTCTACCCCAATTTCAACCTTTTTAGACACCCTCTAAGAGATCCGTGCTTGCGCCGCCTCGAAAATGCGCAAAGTCCAGCTAATCACCCTGCCTGCAACCACCGCCGCCCTCGGACGCCGGCCCGTGACGCGTATAATGTCATCGCCCTGCCGCGGTCCCAACATGCCCCTGATCCTCACCAACGCCAACCTCATTGACTGCGTCAACGAGGGCGTCACGCCCGACGCCACCGTCGTCATCGATGACGACCGCATCGCTGAGGTCGGACCCGGCCGCGCCGCATCGGCCAGCGCTACCGTCATCGACCTGCGCGGAGCTTTCCTCCTGCCCGGCCTGTGGGACGTCCACATCCATCCCGAGTACCCCGTCCCGCCCGGCATGACCGTGGCCCAGGAGACCGCCAACTTCGGCCGCGCCCTTTCGCTGGCCCTCACCGAGGGCGGCGTCACCGCCGTGCGCTGTGGCGGCGCGGCCCACTTCATGGACGTCGCCTGGAAGCGCGCCTTCGACTCCGGCGACGTGATCGGCCCCCGCGTCTTCGCCTCCGGCTACTTCCTGACCACCACCGGCGGCCACTTCCTCACCTCCGGCCAGGCCCGCGAGTGCGACGGGCCCTACGGCTTCGTCCAGGCCATCCGCGAACAGATCAAGAACGGCGTCGACCACATCAAGCTCAACCTCACCGGGGGCATTATGGGCCCAGATTGGGATCGCCACTGGCACTCCTTCTTCCTGGAGGACGAGCTCACCGCCGCCTTCGCCATCGCGCGCCAGCGCGAGTTCCCCGTGATGGCCCACGCCGCCAACCCCGACGCCGTCAAGTCTGCCCTCCGCCTCGGCGCCCACACCGTCGAGCACGGCTACATCATGGACGAGGAGTGCATCGCCACCCTCGCCGAATCGCCCACCTGGTACGTGCCGACCCTGGCCATCTCCCATCTCACCGAAGGACAGGCCCAAAACGATTACGAAAAACGCTGGCTGGCCCAGCGCAACATCGCCCAGGAGTTGCAGTGCCGCGCCGACGCGGCTGCCGACGAGCACGCCGCTGGTTCCGCCGCGCCCTGGATCGGCGCGAAGATGGCTCTCGGCTCCGACATCCGCCCCCTGCGCGAGGCCGCTCTACTGGAGATGGGACTCTGGGTCCGCGACGGCGCGACGACCTGGCAGACCCTCCAGGCCGCCACCCGCAACGCCGCCGAGCTATGCGGCGTCGGCGGTCAGCTTGGTACCGTGGAGGCCGGCAAGCTCGCCGATCTCATCGTCGTCGCCGCCAACCCCCTCGACGACATCAACCACCTGCGCCAGCTCCAACTCGTCATCAAAACGGCCGCCTCGTCTCCGACAAACGGCCGTCAACTTAACCTGCGGGGAACCGCCGTCACGCGGTCGCCTGGCCCTCCGCCTCCTGTCCCGCCTTCATTCGGCCTCCTTCTCAGACGGCCGCCACGGCTGACCAGGGCTCTACGTCCACCGGTTCAAGCCGATAAACCCTGCCGTACTGTGCCGCCGTTTCCAGATCACCAGCCGCCAGCGCGGCGCGTGCGGCATCCATGCGTTTACCGTCTTGTTGCGCTACGCTGGCGGCCCAGCGGGACCCGATGCCTTTCAACTCAGTCTGCACTTCCACTACATAGCCGTTGGCCTCTTCCATTCGAGTTCGGTACCGCTCGTAGCACGTCGCCGGAGAACCTGCGCCGTTGGGTGAAATGTCCAAGGGGACCATCCGATACAGATCGCCTTGGGAAGCGGCCACGTTCAAATAACCGTGGTCAATCGCGTCCTGAAAATCCTCAATCCTGTCCAGGTCGAATATTTGAATGTACGGGAAAGGGCATTCATTGGGATCGGGGATCGACATCTCCATACGCAAGGCATATTCCCGGTGGTAGGTCATACGGGGAAAATACTCAAAGGTGGTGAAGTTCATCGTCGCCTCCTGGTAACCAAGTCAGGTTCCCAACGGTCGAGGCCGGGATAATATGCGGTGATCACCAGCGCGTCTCCACTGTCAGCATGAAATCCCCAAACCACGTGCAGTGGCGTCCCCGTGGAATCGCGTTGCAATAATAGCACGGCGGGTTGTTCACCGGGATCTTCGTACTCTTCTACCACCGTCGCATCAACGATGCCGTTAACTAGATCGAAATCGTCGATCCCACGCTGGTCACGCCGCGTTCGCCCGTGCCGGCTGGGCCGAACACGTCCGGCGGCGACAGCGCCTGCACCTGTTCCAGCAGGCTGGGCATCCGGTCGCCGCCGCTGAACTACAGTAGCGCCACCGGGTTCACCGGCGAGCCGGTGCCGCCCACCACCCGCAGCGGGTTGATGGTCAGCATGAACTCCCAGCGGCCCTCCTCGGCGCAGGCTTCCGCCAGCGGCTGCAGCAGCGCGTTGTCCAGCAGCCCGATGCCGTAGGCGAAGATGCTGCCGTGCACCGACCACGGCAGGTCGTACCCGTTGGGCCGTGTGGTCCATCATGTCCCACACCAGCACGCAGCAGTCGCTCTGCCGGATGAACTCAGGCACGACGTATGCAGACCCGGCCGCTGCGTCGGTCGCTGCCCCAGATGGCGTTGCCGTCGGCGTTCCACTTCTCTCGGCCACCGTACACCACCAGGGCGTCGCCCGGCTCCATCTGCACACCCTTGGGCGTCGCAGATATCCTGCAGTTCCCAGGAATGGATCGGTGTTTCCTGGGTCACGTAGTCGGTGCCCCGGTGGCGCGGCACGTCCAGCAGCACTCCCCGCGTGATGATGCCTTCCTTCCAGTGTTCCACTGACCCGTACTTGGCTCCGTCGAACTGGATCATCTCGTTGGGGTCCTTGCCGTTCCACATCCCGTTGTGGTCCCAAACGTGGCACAGGCGCGTCCAGGTGGGTGGTGGCGGTGCCGTGGTACGAGATGCCGTAGTAGTCGGTGGACATGCCGCCGCCCGGCTCGCGGGGGCCCTTGCGCATGTAGTGGATGGCCGGCGTGGGATTGTTGGGCGCCGGCGTTACTGGGAACTCCCGGCTCAGTGAAACGGCCCGGCCGGTCTGGACCAAGCCCGCCGCACGCAGCCGCTTGGCGTCGTCAACCATGTTGACCGCGCCCTTCTGGTCATCCGGACCCCAGCGGCCCCAGTTGGTATCGTCCTTGAGATAACCGAGGACTTCCTCTTTACTGGGCGCTTGTCGGTTGGTGGTCATGTGCGTCCCTCCGTTTCGGCGCGAACACTGCCGCGCCGGTTGCGTTCGACGCAAGGTTGCCACCATGCGGTAGGAATGGCAAGCGTACAAACGAAGAGAGTGCCGTTATTCGACCACGCGACCAACCGCGCTTGAGGCAGGTTTATCTCCTGCAGCCATTTGCTAGGCTACGGAGTAGTCAACAGAATTTTCCGACCGTTCCTAGTACGAGTGATCCGCCCCGCATTTTCCAGGTAAGTGATCAAATTTGCTACGCGGCGGCCATCTGTTTGGTTGATGTGCACTTTGACGTCTGGCTGCAACAGATTCGGATGGGACTTAACCGCCTGTTCGATACGATCATGAATATCTGCGTCTTCAAGACACGTCTCAATGTCGTAAGCGTAGTTGCGGAGTGATGGAGTGGAGTTGATCGTTTCGAGCATGCTGCTCAGCAATTCTCGCTCGCCCATTACGGCCAGGACTTTGATCCCATGGGTCATGATCGGGAGGTGGAGATCCAAACGATCCCTCCCGCTTGCAAAATTGACCAAATGCTTGAAGTTCGCCTGTATCAAGGGCATCGCCGCGTCATACCGGTGAACGCGGATCAACTCAGACATTTCATCCATTGTGCGATAGTAATCCCCACTGGGGAATTCGCCGTCACCTTCGTAGTCGAAGTCTTTGTCGTCCAATTCGATGCTGAAATCGGGTTCGTACGCTTCGACCGTGAACCTTATGAAACCTTGGCAATGAGGGCACTGGAAACCCCGCGCGCTGGTAGAGATGTCCTGGTCGTTCATCTAGCATTCTCCATCGGAAAGCATGTGCAGGAGCTAGGAATGTAGTGCCCAGTATCATACCGTTTCCACTCTTACGGCATTGGACACATGCTCTGGCCCCAGATCCGTCGCGTGCAATCAAAAATCCCAGTCCCGACCGTGGTAGCAGGCTTCCCAGAACTGGTACTCGTAGCGCAGCGTCGTGCGGAAGATGCGCTCCAGGTTCGCCCGCTTGGTCGCGCCGGCCCGCTCGCCGGCGTCGTTCAGCCGTTCCGTGAACCAGGCCACCACGTCGCCCAGCACGTCGGGATTGTGGATGTCGATCCAGCCCTGGTACACGGCGTTATTCGGCTGCGCGCCGGAGTTGATCAGCCGTTCCGCCCAGTCCAGGTAGGTGCCCTCGGTCACGTAGAACAGGGCCAGCAGGTCATCGAAATCACCCTCCAGCGCGGTCCGCACCATGAAGTCGCCAAACCCTTGCGTGACGGGGTTGGCCTCGGTCTCCAGGTACTGCTCCGCCGTAACCCCCAGGTCGTGAAACCCGTTCAGGAACAGGTCGTTCTCCGCGGACAGGAAGTTGGACAGGAACCCGTTGAGTATCTTGCCCGCGTCGTAGTCCGGCGCGGCCTTGGCGATGGCGATGGACGTCAGCTTCACCAAATCCTTGCAGAAGACATAGTCCTGCCGGAAGTAGCTGCGGAACTTGGCGATGTCCAGGCTGCCATCGCCCATCTCCAACACAAACGGATGCGTGACCATCGACTCCCACTGGTCGTGATACTTCGCGCGCAGTTCGTCGGTCAGGGCCATAACACTTGCTCCATGAGGCGATGATTGAGGTCTGGGTGATTGAGGTCTGGATAATTGTGGTCTGAATGAATGTCATTGCGGCCGACGCGCGGCAATCTCGCCGGGCGCAGCAGCCACAGTCGCCGGGGCTGGTCTGACCGGGGCTGGTCTCACTGGAGCTGGATTGCCGGTCCGCCGCGCTCCCCGCGATACCGACGCGCAGCACTCACGCCGACTCGGCCAGGCAGCCGAAGAAACCGGTCCATCATCCCCTTGGCCACCGAGCCCATCATGCGCTGTCCCACCCGTGCCGCCGCCCCACCCACCTGGCCGTCGGTGTCCACGTGCAGGTCGGTCCCGCCGCCCGACGCGGGCGTCAGCGTGACGCTGGACACGCCGTTGACGAAACCCAGGTTGCCGGAACCTTCGATGGTCATCCGGTAGGAATGGGGCGGGTTGAGCTCGGACAATGCCACCGTCGCCGTGAAGTTCCCACTGATCGGGCCCACCCGCACCGTCGCGCTGGCCCGGTAGCGGTCCGGTCCATCGGCTCGATGCTGCGGCAGCCGGGGATGCAGCCGGCCAGCACGTCGGGATTCATCAGCGCGTCCCAGACGTCCTGCGGCTCCTTGTCGAAATGGTAATCAGCAGAAAGTTCCATAGCGCGCCGATTATAGCAGGGACGTCAGCGCTTGATGCTGGGCCCGGCTTCCTTTGATCGCGTACCTGGGGGTAATCGTCACCCCAGCGCAAGAGCCCTCAATAGGTGAATGCACCAGTGTCTAGTCCAGCCCCATCCGCCGCAGCGTGTAGGCGTCCCCGGCCATAATCTCCGCAATCCTCGGCGGCAGGCCGCGAAAATCATCGGTCGCCGCCGAGATCAATCTACCGGTCAGTTCCCCGCTGTCTTCCGACGCCAGCCACACCGCCAGCTCGGCGCACTCGTCAATGGACGCGCCCCCGCCCGACGTGACCCTCATCCCAAGTTGGTGGATGAAGTCCGCGCCCGCCTCTGCCGCTTGCTCGGTCATTTTGTCCCACATGCTGGTATGCACCGAGCCCGGCCCCAGGGCGTTCACCGTGATCCCCCTGCCATCCAGTTCCTGGGCCAACACTTCGGTGAGCCGCACCACCGCCGCCTTGCTGGAACAGTAGGCCGACATATTGCTCCAGGCATTGGTCGCCCCCGCGCCCGACAGGTTGATGATCTTTCCGCCGATTGCCCCAGCATCACGGGTATAACGGCGCGACATACCAGGAACGTGCCGGTGAGGTTGACGCTGATGGTGTTCACCCAGTCTGCGATGTCGTTGCCCCTGCAACGGCCCGACCGGGCCGGAGTTACCCGCGTTGTTGACCAGCACGTCAATCCGCCCGAATCGATCAACCACTCTACGGGCCAACCGTTCCGTATCTTCCTGGCTGGTGACGTCGGTGGGGACGGCCATCGCTTCGGCGCCCAGCTCCGATACGGCCCCGACGGCCTCGTCCAGCTCCTTTTCGTTGCGAGCGGCCAGCGCCAGCTTTGCGCCTTCCCGGGCATAGGCCAGGGCGATGGCCCGTCCAATGCCTCTACCGGAACCCGTGATGACTGCTACCTGACCTTCCAATTTCATGGCATAACCTCGCCGGAATTACATTACCAACCAGGGAGTTTGGTCCCCATGGTTGGCTCCTAATCGTCACCGCCCGAAGCGACAGTTAGTCGAGCACGATGCTGTCCCCGTTTGGCCATAAAGAGTAGCCACACTTAGCCGCCGTTACCGGAACCGCACGGCGCGAAACGACGCGAGGGGCAAGACCCATATATGTGAGTGCCGACCCGAATCAGTCTCCGGCGGCCGGGTTGCGCTGGGTTCCGGCCGGCGTTGTCGGCTGATCCGACGCCGCGGCTGCCGGCTGCGGCGGTTCAGGCTCTTTCTTCGCCGGGAACACTGCCCGGTAAATCCCGTAAACGAACCGCAGCCCGAATTCCAGGACCACCAGAAACACCAGGTAGTAGAAGATGGTGTCGGCCAAACCGATGATCTGCCTCAAAACCTCCAACGACGCCTCCACGTCGAAGAAAGACGTGTCGATCACGAAAATCGCCAATACGGCAAAGGGTAGGATCTTCGACAGGTCACGGGACAGGTCCTCGTTGTAGTACGCGCACACTCGTATGGTGCTCACCGTCGCCAATGCGATCAGCAGTATGTCCGACATCTCACGCCCTTCCGACAGGAAAGACAGCATCAGCGTGAGAACCGCGAACCAGAAAAACGCGAACGCCGGAAACAGGATCACATACTTGGCGAGATACCCCCATAAGGTGCAGAAAGTCACGCAGCACCGGGATGCCCGAGTCGTCATGCTTGGAAAAGTCCAGGTTGAACATGTCCCGTCCGGCGATGAACCGGTAAAACTTGAAAATGAACACCGCGTAAATCGCCATGCCCAGGGCATACACCGCCACGGGACCCAGAACCCGCAGCGCCTCGCCCACGCTCAACCCGACGGGGAACAATGCCTCAATTCCCGAAGTCCCCATACGCCCCTTGTCGCCCTTGCTCAAGCGGAGCTTGCCGGTTGCGACTCCGCTAGCTCCATCAGGAAAAACCGTAGATCGCCGACTACCGTTCATCCGCCAGCAGCAGCGCGTTCAGCAGCACCTGCGCCCCGTTGGCGCAGTCTTCCGGCGTGGTGTGCTCCGCCGGCGCGTGGCTGATACCGCCCACGCTGGGCACGAACACCATTGCCGCCGGAGTAATTGCGGCGATGGCCTGCGCGTCGTGACCCGCACCACTGGGCAGGCTCACGTGCTCCAGTCCCGCCATACCGGTCGCGTCCGCTATCAGTTGCTGCATGTTCCCGGAGACGGGCACCGACGGAGTGTTGCGCTGGGCCGTTACGGCCACGGCCACCTGCTCGGCGTGCCCCACTTCCTCGGCGGTGCGGCGCAGTTCCACCTCGGCCGCAGCCAGCGATTCCATTCGTTCGTCCCGGAACTCCACGCCCATCTGCACTCGGCCCGGGATCACGTTGCCCGCGTTGGGATGAACGTCCATCGAGCCCACCGTGCCCACCCGGCACACCTCCATCTCGCCGGCAATGCGGCGCACGGCCAGGGCGATCTGCGCCGCCGCCGACATGGCGTCCCGCCGCAGCGCCATGGGTGTCGTCCCGGCGTGGTTTGCCTCGCCCACGATGTCCACGTGGTACACCGAGCGACCGGTTATCCCGGTCACAACTCCGATGGGAAACCCGCCCCGGTGCAGGGTAGGACCCTGCTCGATGTGTAGTTCCAGGTAGCATGCCAGCTCTTCGGGCCGGCGGCGCGCGGCATCAACTCGCGAGATGTTGCCGCCAATGCTCGGCAGTGTGTCCGTCAGGCTGGTCCCGTCGTCGTCTACGGCGGCGAAGTCCTCCGGCTCCCACAGGCCGGCCACGGCCCGGCTGCCCAGCAGCCAGCGATGGAAGCTGGTGCCCTCCTCGTTGGTGAACACCATAACCTCGACCGGATGCCGCGGCGTGACTCCCGCGTCTCGCAACGCCTCCACCGCCTCGATGGCCCCGATCACCCCCAGCGCCCCGTCATACGCGCCTCCGCTGGGTACCGTGTCGGTATGCGAGCCGAGCACGATGGCGGGCATGGCCGGCTCGGTCCCTTCCAACCGGCCGATGATGTTGCCAGCTGGGTCGATGCGCACGGACATGCCGGCGCCGCGCATCAGCGCGCTGACGTAGTCGCGGCCGGCAACGTCCTGCCGGGAGAAAGCCACCCGCTGCATCCCGAACTCGTCCCGCCCGATCTGCCCCAGGGCGTTCAGGTTGTCGTTCAGGCG
>CASHTH010002372.1:35000-69072 GCA_030341885.1 Geodia barretti | reverse complement strand
GACTGTGGACGGCTCTCTGCTCTCAGGCAGTGCCAGCTTCATAGAGAGCCTGAGTGAAGTGGTTACAAAGAAACTGAGAATGCTAGCTGAAATGGCCAATGCACGGCAAGAAGTAGGTAAGATGTCTC
Source organism: Geodia barretti (assembly GCA_030341885.1). Classification (NCBI taxonomy): domain Eukaryota; kingdom Metazoa; phylum Porifera; class Demospongiae; order Tetractinellida; family Geodiidae; genus Geodia; species Geodia barretti. The sequence continues at coordinate 68,944 of CASHTH010002372.1, read as the reverse complement.
TCAATTTGTCATTCGAAAGGCTTCGTAAACCGAAACACAGTACAACCAGACAGTTGGAAGATTATCACTAGCTCAAGAAAAGCGAAATGAACTTGGGGGCAGAATTGAAATAGCCGAAATGAAAGTGAAAACAATAGAACAGCAGTTAAATGAAAGTCGAGAGGATCTACAAATGTTGATGCAAATTGAAGAACTGTGTACTGAAGAGCCCTGTGTGGATGTTTGCATGTCTGGAGAAGTGTGCCGGAACTGTTTAATGCATATATTTGTTAACAAAACCAGCAAATGTCCAATCACAGTCAAAGAAGTGAGGATGTTTCGTGTACCACCATTCCATGAGACAAGGACCACATGGAGGTTTGTCCTCGAGTGCAGGTTGGAAGACAACAGAATTTGCGTCGAAGAAGATTGTCCAGTGGGTGTTAAAAAGCAGTGCAATGGTAAATGTGTCCCGGTGTATGAGTCACGTGTTCCAGTCTTCCACTGGGAAAGGGTGGAAGTGGACGTACCATCTTTTGAAACTTGCACTGTCCAAGTTTACAATTCTTCGGTTCCCAGTACATGTTGTGAGAATGTGACATGTGCTGCGAGGGTACCAGATCCCTCGTGTGTTAGAAGTAATGCAGACTGTAGAGCAATGCGCCAGAGGGAAGCACAGGGTATCGGGGACATGGCTAGGGAAATGTTTCAACAGTTGGTGGAAGCTCGGAAGAATCTCTCACTAGCACAAACTGCCCAAAAGAGAGCTACAGTTGAGAGTGAACTATATGAACAGAGAAGCGGTCAACTAAACATGACTTTAGAGAGACTTCGAGAAGCACACAAAAAATCAAGGACAGTGTATGACAAAACATTGGAAGATGTTGAGCCACTGCTGGGTATATATCAGACGGGTAATGAAAGTGGGTATGAAAATGTCTTCAGCATCATAAATGCCACATTTAGCGAAAAACTTACCAACAGTCCCATATCATTAGCCTTCAATGTGATATTCCAGAACCTAATAAGTAACAGTGGAGAAGAGAATCGAGGATCATACGTTTACATTTCAAGACAATCAAAAGCAGTCAACCTTGAAAGAATGGCCGACGAAATAATAGACACAGCATTCATTGGTGACTCCAAGCGAAGTACGTGGCCACAGACACGGCTGCGGAGACAGACAGCAGCAGAAGATCTCACTCCGAGACAGATCTTTTGCCTCTCGCTGCACTCACATCTCGAACACACAACTCTTCTTTGCCGAGATCCAGGCCAGACTAACAGAGATCCAGGAGAACATTAACACCTCTCGTGAAGGAGCCGGTGGGCTCTCGGAGAGTCTGAGTGAGGACGGACCACAGGAGGACGAGGAGTTTGCGGCCTACCTGGACCTCATCAGGGACTACGAAGACCTGTCGATGGAGGCTCTGCGGGCACTGGAGAGCACCATCTTCTCAGAGTGGCAGGCCAGCATGGAGTTCCTGTACTCAGAGTCGGGCTCAGTTGGGGAGGTGGGCTGCGATGGACTGGCCGACTGCCTCCAGACCTCCACTGACCAACTGCTGAACCTCATAGACTTGACTCCAGACAGTCAACTGAGCCTAGAGTTCATCTCTCTGAGACCGAGCTTTCCACTAGCTGCCAAGAGGTTGCTGGAGTTGGCTCTTCTCTCCAACGTTTCCATCCAGGAAGGTCTGGCTAGGGTGGACCCTATCATTGAGATCACAACGGCCTATGCAACAGACAATTACTGGTGTAACGAACCTCCAGTTATGATAACAGAGCCACTGCCCGAGATGAACATCTCTCTGGGGGCCACCCTGCGATTATCATGTGAGGCGGAGTCAAACCTACCTCTGACGTACTACTGGATGAGGGATGGTAATGTACTGCCACAGTTTACCACAAACAAGTTGGTCCTTGCTGCCGTTCAGCGACAGGACTCGGCCAACTACACCTGTGTGGCCAGCAACCCAGTGGGCACTGCCGAGTCTATCGACACCAGTGTCACAGTCTATGAGCTCCCACAGTTCTATCTCTCCCCAGAGTCTGTCGTCACCTACTTTGGTGACGGGAATGGGGCCTGGTTTGCCTGCAATGCATCGGCCTGGCCCTACCCTGGCTGGAGGTGGTACCATCGCAGCTCTCCTGAGTCAGACTGGATACTCATCGAAGGAGAACTAACCAACGAACTACTTGTTTTGGATCCCCAAGTAGAGGACGAGGGTATGTATGCTTGCGAGGCATTCAACTATCACGGCAGTGTTCGCTCCGAGCCAGTGACCCTGACACTTCTCCCGTTCACTGTGTCCCAGCATCAGTTCCCTCTGGAGTTCTCCGTATTCATTTCCAATGGAACCTGCACAGCAGAAGACTTGTATGACTCCCTCTACTCCCTAATATCTGAGACTATCGATGGAGAAACGTCTACCATTGATGATTTCAATGTGACAGAAGTGGATTCGGAGAACTATGACGTATCCCTGAGTCTTGTGAGCCAAAACATCACCACACCCTACCTTCACCTCTCGACGTTTGCCGAGATTGCAAACTCTGCACTTCCTCATGCAAGGAGCCTTCGGAAGAGCGTACAACTGATGACTGATCTTATAAATGGAGACACTGTGGGCCTCATCTGTCCGGGGACAGGATCTTCAGTTGTGGAAGACTCTCTGGTAGTGGGTAAGTTGAGGTACGTATGTCCACCAGGACAGAGACTCAACTCCGACTACCTCCTCTGCTGTAAGCCACCACTCCCTGACCCTCTCAATCTCGGTTGTAAGCTGTGACCTGAACTCTATCCTTAGTGAGCTGCGAGCGAGGACACTTCTCCTCTGAGACCGAGAGTTCACGGATTGTAAATGGAGTCAGTTTCAGTGAGAGTGTTCCAGTGTGTGAGAGATGTCCACTCGACACTTATGCCGATGCTCTCGGGAGCATCACATGCAGCCAGTGTCCGAAGTACCACACTACCTCATTACCTGGAACCTCCTCAGTCAATGACTGTCTGCGTGAGTTAATGTCTTCACTTCATTCCTGTACATACGTTTATAAGTATTTCTTGTGTCTCCAGCTCAGCCACTTGTGCTGGAGTGTGAGGCTAGGACCACCAGTGACCACATTGACATTGACTGCAAGACCAACAGACCTCCTCGGACAACTCTCTGCTCCTTCAATGGCGGACTCAAACACCAGTGTATGCAGCTCGAACTTCCTTATGTAACTAGGTACATTCTTATGTAACCCTCCATGGCAGGTTCCTACCCAGTGGCCATCAATAGAGATGTGTCTCCTCTGGGGAGCCACACACTCACCATCTTTGTTGAAGATGACGAGGGATTCCAGGCAGAGGAAACCGTCCCTTACTTCCTCGAGGAAGACTCCAAGCCCACTGGTTATCCTGTTCATGTAGCTCAGACCTTGCTATGCTAATGCCCTCGTTTTCCTTTCCAGCCTCAGCTGCAGTTCCTCCACTGGAGGTGGCATTCATCAAGGACTCTCCTCTTGTCCAGGGAGACTCTGTAGAGGCCCACATCCTTCTCTCACGACCTGTCCAGTCTCTGGTCTGCAGACTCAAGGGAGGATCCTTCAGAACTGAGAAAAACTGTGAGCTCTTTAGCTACCTACTCCCAAATACATTACTGGGTATATTATAGTAATGCCTAGTTGCTTCTTCAACATTTTCACACATAAGCCAGTAAATTTGAATTACAGGCTCCGGTGGTTATGTGGAGTTCTCTGGACTGAGTCCTGCTGTCTACACTCTGAGAGTAGTGGCCACCAACCGCAGACCTGACAAGGAGTTTATCAGGTCTCGTTTCGAGATCACAGACGACACGGAGCGTTGTACTCTCCACCTCATCAATGGTGGAGTGAGTGTGAGTGGAGACAGTGCCACAGTAGAGTTCACTGGGAGGGGACCTGCCCACGGCTACCTCTGTTACCTGGACAAGATGGACCCCTACCAGTGTATGCCACAGTCTATGTAGCTACTGAGTTTGTTTCCAGGTAGCTAGTGGTGAGTTGTGGTGTCATGACTGCAGGCTCCAGTCCAGTGGTGGTGAGTGGGTTGAGTTCTGGGAGACATGTCCTGAAGGTGGTACCCACTGGCTGTGGCAGGAACAGAATGAACCTGAAAACTCACTTCATCATTGAGTGATTGCTGAGAGATGACTGTTAAGAAAAAAGAAACGATCATACATATTGCGTAGTTATAGCTATGTACAATGTTAGGTTGTTAGTGCTTATTTTGAACAGCATGTTGATAGCTATATTATAATTATGTCTGTCTGCCTCTGTCTTGTTGGATAGCTAAAGTGTCTTAACTACGGAAGCTACATGAAAGAGTTCACAATGGAAGTTGGAAGTTGTTTACCCATCTCGGCTTCCATACTTAACTCTTGCTCTTCACACACGAGAGTGGAAAAATACACACAAGCGCAGTGCTATTGTGTTTAACACAACACCTACTGAGAATCTGCCATTGAGTGTAAGGCACATAAGTGATGATAATTATAATTTTGAACATTATCACCTAAGGAGCAATTGAAAATGATTCTAAATACCCTTAATAACTTTGGTTGACCTTTATTATTGATGTGTTCATTGACCAAATACTGACATGTAGCTCCTGATCTAATTGCTAGTGATGTGGCATTCACTGGAGACTTTGAGGGAAGATTAGAGACCCCAAGGAGGTCCAGAAGACAGCCAATGGCAGATCCAGATCCAATTATTTAACACTTGGTCTTACCAGTTTCCACTTTCATTTGTTCCCTTACATTTGGATAGGGGCAGGAGCTGTAATAAACAGTAGATAGCTACTCATACATGGAGCACTATTATGGTGCAACTGTGATTAATTCATGCTCAGACGCGTCAATAAACAGTTGTGGTTGTGCAACATTGTTGGGCACAGGTGTAGGCATGTAGTGTGATACACAGACAATGCTGTGTGATCATTCCGCGTCGCTCGGAGCCTTGCCAAGTACGGCTGCAACAGGATATGAAATCCCACACAACAAACGCGCAGAGAGCATAATTACCTAGAACCTCGGGCGGAAGTGTAGGGCCTCCTTCTGCCGCTTGGACCGCCTAATGCTGAACTACGACCAGTGCTATTGAGTGTGGGCGTGTGCGAGACGGTGTGGCGGTTGCCTCTACCTGTAGAGCTTACACACAGTGAGGCCAGTGGAGCTGAGTCAGGTGCTATAGTTTAGGTAGCCGGTCCCAAAAGGGCAGCATTGTGATTGTGCAAGCATTTGATAGGCGTGTGCGCTTGCCGAAGAACGTAGCGAAGAATATAGAAAGGCGGAAAGCTCAGTACACATCGTTCGGAACTGGAGGTGCAGTGTGTGCCGGCGTGTGCTGCCAGGCGCGGGATCATTCAGTTAGCGGGAAGTCGAGCGGTTGCAGTTCGTCGGTCCTATATAGTCGACTCTCGGACGGAGATATGACGTCCTGGGTACCGTCACACGTAGAGATAACGAGTGAGTTTCACTGTGTGCGCTCATGTTATGGATGTAGCTATAGCTAACCTAGCCTCTAGCTGAATGTTAGCTACTCAGTTAGCTTGGCATCTTGGCTTGGAGCATGCGTGTGTCTATTGTACGCTACGGGGGAGCAACCCCGGGGGTAATTTCACACAGATGAACCCGCTAATTGCATTCGCTCCCGCGCGTGCGTCAGCGTCGCTGGCGGCGGACGTTTTTCTGTGTTGTCGCCGTCGTTTACGTGACTTTCCGTTCGGTTTCCTGCTCTCTCTTTCCACCTCCCAGTTCACCAGGCCAGAGACCTACTGCTCAAGACCAAAAACAGTGAGTCTTCTATGTCCATGACCCTATGTATGGCGCGAATCAGCCGGGGAGAAACTGCGAGCCAAGAATTAGTTCATTACCGGCGGGAATCGGTCGTACCGCGTACAGTTGACCTGCGACTCTGCCGGTGCCCTTTTCCCTCCATACGCTGCCGGCCCTGTCTTTTTGGCCTGCCAGCGTCGTTATTAGGTTAGCGGTAAGGGCGTGTAAACGGAGGCATATTTCGCTATTGACTGCCGTTGGCCGAAAATGTAGTGCAAGAGACTGGCCCTTGAAGTGGTTTTTCTATCGACCAGCTCCCAACGTAAACATTGGACAGTAGGTTTAGCTGATCTGTAGAAGTGCATGTCAATGTGTGTGTGCTCTTGGTAGCTAGTCAGATGGAGTTATTGATCTTTTATTGCGAGACTGTTGGGTGCGCCCAAATAGGGACTTGTAAAGTTGCGAATGAATACCCCAGTCATCCAGCTAGCTACCTCCTTCGAATCAATAGCAAATGCTCTGAATGCACAGACATCACTTCATACAGTAGCTACACTATACGTAGGTGCTTTGACTAGAGAAGAAATGATAGTTTGTTCTGGACGATCCTCTTGGGACTGGTTGTATAATTATTATACATACTGAGTAGTATGTACAGGTGTCCTCTGCCCAGTAAATGCTGGTAGTGGTGTCTCCAATGTCTGCGCACATCTCTGTCTCAACAGCTGTGCACTACACAATCTGCCATTGTGCCTATACCGCCCTGCATCTCTATTACGTACAGTGTACTTACTGAAACCTGGCTGAGTCTTACTACTGGTTGGATTCCTTATCCTGTCATATGGCGAATATCTTCTTACTACATTTCTATATGTGTGAATATAGATATTTCTGGTGGCAAAACAGACAATACACACATTAGTGGGCAATTTGTGTCAGTAATTGGCTCAATTCAGGTGGATAACGAGTTTAATCCCAAAGTTATTGCAACAGACAGTGTCACATTTCACAACTTGCATTTCATAGGGAATAGTATTAAACATCTTTTAAACTTTAGACCCTTAAAATAATGTTGATTGTGGACAGGGACATGTCGTATATATCATCTGTCAGGGTAGGTTGTCGGTAGCAGTTTGTTCGGCTCCATGTAACTACGTTGTCGTCACCCGCTTTGGGAATCACATGCTCAAGCAAAGCATAGCAAACACCTTGTTGAGAGTATGCATTTCAGATGCTATTTCCTGGCTCCATATTTACCATTACTGCAGGGAGAGACTTCCTTTCTTTAGTCCTTGCGTTGGAGTTATACTTTCACTGCAAAATAGAACGACAATTGCATTACTGTATAATGAGTGTTATTTGCACTGTCTCCGGTGTCTAACAGCTTGACACTGCACCTGTGAACCCTTCCATAGGCTAGTCATGTGTTTGAAGGGAGAGCGATAATTACCCTTTGGCCTTTGTTGGTGTATCACTAAGTACGATTATATAGGCAAGAGAATTATAAATAGTAGCAGGTCTTCTCACTGGTAACTATGTACCGCTCTCTGCCTGACCCTGGCTCAGGTGATTATGATCTAACCCTTGTGTGTACGCAAAGTGTGTCAGTTCGGGTTTCATTAAGAGGGGGCCCCTGCACTCAGCAGGGAACATTAAATACATATGTAGTGTGGTACATAGTTATACACCTGAGGACTGGAGAGGACTGTCCCCGGTGACTAATGTATCCTCCTGAGTGGTAGTTGCACTGTAGTGACCTCGAATCAAATTATACGGCCAGTAATTGGAGGGATTTACCACTCTTGACTCAGCACAAGAATAACTTGCGGCTGCTTTATAATTATTGTCACTTGTGTCAAGTAACTGCAGCTTGTGTCAAGAATTGATAACTCTAACATTTGTACACATAAAGTGATACACGCAGAATGTACATTGATAATGCATGTTGGACTGACACAAGTAACCACATGCACACATGGTCCGTGGCCTCTGTAGTAAGTAAGTGAAGCATTACCGAGTCTCCTTTCCCTTCCCTATTGTGGCCACATGTTGTCCCCACAGTTGTGTGACCGTGAGAACGGGAGAGGGGAAGGAGTGTTTGTATACGTACATTACATACATGCATGGGAGTGTGATACACTGTACACAAAGGGTTAACTTCAAAGTCTGGCCAATCACTCCTATAGTAACAGACCATATCATAGTCACATGCATAGTGTCTGAGTGGCGTGTTCTAGAGGCACCTGTTGCATGGACTGAAGGTCTGTTGTGCCGACGATGTGTTAGAGTCACTGCTGATGTAGACTATATACCAGCAACGTACATAGTTTGGCTGGGTATTTGTGAAACAAGAGTTGAATATGAGATTATAGATTGCTTTCATCAGCACAGCAAGTATTATTCCTTTGTTGAGTGTACGAAGATGTTGAGATAAAAAAACAGGGGAGCCTATAAACAATTATTATTGCACACTGCATCCCATCGCTTTTCTGCACGCAAGCTGTGCCACAATATATAGGGATGACGTAGTCTCATATATCTTAAGTATATACCAACAGCATTGCGTCAACTATGAGAATATTTGTGTTTTCACTTCCATTTTCAAAGGAAAAACGCCCAGAAGGAAACATGTGGCATTCCCCAGCAGGGAAGGGTATTAGCACCTACACTACTGAACTGTTACGCATTGTTTCACTTGCGTAAGTACTGCACACGGTGCCTGCCTGTTGAAATGTTGCATGTGTGACTCGAACAGGGCTTTTGGGATCCAGCACGGCAGAGAGGATAATGTAAGAAAAAGGGACTTAAATTGCAGCATATAAAGTGTTTGAAGCAGGCATTCTCCTGAGTGCCTTATTTAACCTTGGATATTGTCGTGTCCACCTTGAAGCGTTTGCTATTAGCCTGTCTTAGCTGGAGACCCATCTGTCAAATGCAAGGGCTTCTGTGCATGTGTGTGACGGAGAGAATCTGTACATCGTGTTTGGCTTCGAGAGTAAAGTGAAGCACTGACGGTTGAGCGAGCATTTTCTAGCAAAACTCTAGAGCATGGGCTACGGTACTCTTATGGGCGCATATTAGTAGTTGAGTGGGTGACTTCACTGGGTGACTACACTGGGTGACTACACATCACTTCAGTGTGGGAGTGAAACAGTACAAACTGCTGTATGCCATCTCCTACGTAGTAAAGTCTGACATTACGAAAGTACATGCATATTATTATTGTGAAGTCACAAGAGGGTGTACATTGCCCATTGTGCTTTGCCCTTTGGTGTTTTGAATTCTTGTGGCCTATTGCCCACGGCAGAGGAATGCTGTGGTAACAGGATTCATGACAGGTCAGCTGTTTGGTTGAGGGGCCACATTTTCTCTGGGTCCCCTTCTTCTTGGGGTATGAAAATCAGACCCCCTCCGGAATGTTAACATCCTTGGCATTCAGCCACATTCCTGGAGTGTTTGTCCAGAGCCCATAGAGTGGTGTGCCAGCAATCATTCTACAGCTCAGTAGTAGAACATACATACCAGTATACGACTGGTGAGAAATATTTTGTAGGGTCACAGATTTTGTACAAACAAAAAACTATGACATGGCCAGAATATGTTTCCAGCTCTATGCTACTTTTTCTCTTCATGACAAATCCTGCTAATATATACCTCACGAAACATGGTTGATGTATACCTTGCTTTTTACTGCCACTTTTGTCCTTGAAGAAAGTAACCAAGTCGATCAGTTAGTGAAGCAACTATCTGACGGTGACATCTCTCTCTCTCTCTCTCTCTCTCTCTCTATCTCTCTCTCTCTCTCTCCAGGCAGTAGTTTGGTGTATGTGAGTGTGACTGCTGACAGGGAGAAGTGCCAGAGTCAACACCTGCCTCCGTCCACTGCCCCACTATGGCAGTTCACCTCTAGGATGTGAGTTGAATTGAAGCGATTGTATGGGTAATATGCGTGTCAGGAGGGAGGGAGGGAGGGGGGGATAATACGTGTGGAGCAGGTTTCCATGAACATTTATGCCTTCAAATACTGTTCTGATGCATTTTGTGGCCATATTATTTCGAAATCATTGAACTCCTAACTGGACCTGAATCCCACTTACCATAATGCCCCCCACTCCTTATATAAACCTACATAATATTAGTGCGTGATTGTGTGTGAAAGTATTCCAGCTAGGCTTCCCCTTGCTCCGTGTAGTTCAGGGAACCTGAGTCTACTCTAGAGAAATTGGTTGGGCCCATTCAAATCATACAGGACAAAAAAGTGAAGCATTATAGCAACAGGGTCCATCATGACACCTTATATTGAAGGGATTGTGTGGATATGTGTGTCAGCTCGTAGTGTCGGTGTCCGTCTAAGGGACAATAGATCGTATTTCTCTATGCATTCTGCATGCAATTGTGGCCCTCCCTGTCTCTATACTTATGAGGGAATGGCATTCAGGGAGCTGTCCAAATCTTGGCCGTGTCTCTGTGTCTCTGTGTAGGCAGTGGTCATTACAGGACAATGGGAGCCATGTGAATATGTCTGTGTGTCTTTCAACATGTTTGCACTGGCTGACCTTACCTTGCACTCACTTCCACTGTACCTTCCTTCTTCCTCTCTCCTTTCTCCCCTCCTTTCTCCTCTCTTTCCTCCCCCCTCCTCTCCCCTCTCTCCCCTCTCATCTCCCTCCCTCCTATTTCTACCCTCCCCCCTTCCCCTCCTCTCTCTCTCTCTCTCTCCTCTCCTCTCCCCCCAGTCCTCTTATGAGCCTGGGCACAACCCTCCTCTTCTGTGTAAGACAGAAAACCTCTCTCAAGGACAAGTTCCTCGGTCTGGTCTCCATTCCCCTCGGCACCTTCACAATCTCCTCTAAACCTGTCACCCACTGGTACAAACTCGGTGCAAAAGCCGGTAAAACCAGTTCTAAACTCCGCGGCGAACTACTCCTGTCGATCAAGTTTCTCTCCAACTGGGTGGCAGAGGAGACCGAAGTGGTCGATTTCTCGTTTGGCCCACCGCCGGAAAGCTGTGAGACAGAGAACAAGAAGAAACCAAAGTTGAGGGGTGCAAAATCCGTCAAATTCTCGTCGTCACCATTTGGTATCCGTCGCAAGAGCATGCTGAAGAGGACGAAATCGGAGGCGAAGCCACGCAGCAGCAGTGACGCTGGGGCGGAGTCGACCACCGGAGGAAGAGAGGCGGAGGGTAAAAGGGAGAGTAAAAGGGAGAGGGCGGGCAAGAAAGACAAGTCGATATTTCGGTTGTCGATCAAAAAGAAGACGCGATCGCCGGTTCTGGAAGAGTGCAGCGACGAGTTTATGTCACTGAGTCTGCCCGTTAAGACAGAGTCTCCGTTGGCAGACCTCTCTCCTCCCTTCCATCTCAAGTCCCTCCTACAGGAGGGCGAAGGTGACGTGTTTGGAGGGAAAACTACCGAGTACCTCTCTCGCTCGCTGGATCGAAGCAAACGCCTGCCAAACGGACACGGAGTGGGGGTGGTGGGTGGAGGGGGAGAGAGGGGGAGGGAGGAGGAGGATAGGGAGAACCATCCACCGGGGGAGAAAATGGTAGGTCGTTTTAGACAACTGGTGGATACTGGGGAGCTTAACCCATTGTTTTGCTCATTGTGTGTATGCGCATTGTGCATGCTAATGGTAGGCTGTGAGGTGTTTGGGGAACAAAGGACAAACTGGGGATCAAATATGCATGTTGACTCTCGGCCTATATACTGTGCGGCCCACACTGTGGTCTATGGGTCTAAATTTGTATATAGCAAGGACTATAGTGTGCTCAATGAGTTTACTCTGCAATAATGGACCCCGAATTGTCCCAAGTTACGTAACTTCCTTCCACCCTCACACTCTGTACCGTTTTTTTCCTCTTCCCCCCCGTTATTAATATTAATTTTACCTCTGGCAAATTCTCATTTTTCCATCTCTCTTCTTCCGCCTTTATTTGTCCTGTTGCAGAGCCCGGCACTGCGCTACCACAACTTCAGGAGGAAGAAGAGGCCGTGGAGTATGCACAGCATCCCCCCGACTACTCCCCAGTCTGACTCGTCAGAGGAGACTTTACCGTCCACACCTCTCTCACAACCACCACTCCCTGGTACAGTACAGTACAGTACAGTACAATACAGTACAGTACAGCCAGTGTATGACTGTATCCCACCGTACACTGTAGCTAGTGAGATAATTTACGAGTGAATTTCGATGTCCCTGTTACAATTAATATTTGCGGAGAAATGTTTTGCGGATGGCTATAAAGCTTTCTCCTCTTAAGTTTACAACACTAAGTCATGATACCCCATCCAGTGAAATTTTAGAGTGGTAATATGCTCTGAGAACCGCAGTGTATTAATTTGGAAGTCGATGGTCCTGTTTTGACGTCAACTATGTACCACAAGGTAGAGAAGTAGGAAATAAGAAAGGAAATGGGTTCATGTATAGTGAATGGTCATGAATGTGATGATGACTTTGAGGGACTATAGCTATCAGAGCATGAATCATGTTTGAGATGTTTCATCCATTGTCATTATTACAGGAGGAGGATCGGAGGAGAGCCAGTCGGGGGAGGTCGTGACCTTCAGAGCCAAGAGCGCGTTAGTGAGGGGCGTGGCCAATGGAGGACGCAGGCCCGTGAGGTCAAACTCAACGGTCACTGACAGCAACCTGGAGTCGTTGAACTTGACCTCACCCACCAGGTCTCCGGTCCCAGCCAGGGGTGGGAAGGGTCTCGGGGACGAGGTATCCGACCGCAGCAGTGGGCTGGGGAATGTCACACACTCTTCAACCCTCCCTGCCAGCATCCGACAAAGATCGCAGTCTGTGGGCGGGGCCTCTGGGACTCCGCCCACTCCTCGCAGGGGATCGAGATTGACAAAGGGAGGGAGCGGAGATTCAAACAATGGTAGCTCCTCCTCCGCACCTTCCCAGCGGGTAAAGATGAAATCGATGGGACTCGGACCACGTGTACCCCTAGCGACCTCGCTGGGGGATTCTTCCCACGGGAGACTGGGAGGGCGTGGCAGCCCCACCCACCTGGTGAGCGAGGACCTCTCTCCGAAGTCGTCCCCTCTTGCCCCTCGAACCAGCGGCGGCAGGGGTAACCCTGCAATCATCCATCCCAGAAACCCCAGCCCCATCCACCTTCAGTCCACCCTGATAGAGGAAGAGGAGGAGGAGGAGGAGGAGGGAGGGCTAAAGTCACCCACGAGACAGCAGCAGAGAAGACAGCATGTGGAGAGCACGGTCAAGAGCCGAGTTCCGATCGAGACTGAGAGTTCGGCGTTCCAGGTTGACGCCAGCGAACTGGAGGTGGTGCTAGAGGCAACGACGCCACGCTGCAAGAGTACTATCGTGGCGCTCCCTCAGTCGCCCGTCAAACAGAGTCCCAGCAGTGTACCGGGGTCTCCCATGGATAGCCCCGTCGGGAAGAGGAAATTACCAATCACGCCAGGGTCCACCCCAGAGTCGAACAGTGGCCAAAAACTCGTTACCTCACAGTCCTCAGAAGCTACCAAACAGTCTTTCTCCAGCGACTTTGCAAACACGTGCCCACTCCACCAGTCCCATTGCTGTAACGAACGGGGGCGGCGGAGGAGGAGGAGGAGGAGGAGGAGGAGGGGAGGAGGGTCTGAGTGGGCGATCGTCTTCAGCCATGGCTCTGTCAGTGGAAGAGGGGGGAGAGAGGGGAGATATGGTTGATGGAGCAGCGACCCTGCCTCGAGAGAGCACCACTGGAAGCAGACACACTGTCAGTGAGAAACTTCCCAATCAAGGTAAACACCACTACTGACTCTTGCGTTTCACGCATATTTAGAATCATTACGGTATGTGGCAGTCCCTGTATAGAGAAATATTCTGTATGCAGATGACTAGGTAGGCTCGCTTCGCTGGTCAATGTTTCGATCCACACTTTAATTAACCTCCAAATAAGGGGCACCTACCTACAGTATAAAGGACAATACTTTTCATGGTCTCAGTTAGGTAGGTATATGCATGTGTTGTAGTCCAACTTAGTGCAGGATGACGCAGCAGAAATTCAGCATTGTTATTGGCTAGTTGGACTACAAATCAGTTAACATCAGGCGTCTCGGCACATACAGGAAATCCTCCTCGCCCCTCGCCGCCTCTATGTTAACTAATATGTAGTCCAACTAGCCAATCACAATGCTGAATTTCTGATGTGTCATCCTGATAATAAATGTTCTAATGATTGTTGTGTAAACTTTTGAAGCCAGACAATTTGCACTTTGCCTAGTGCTAGATGTTGTGATAAGGACTTCCTGTCCAATACTGATATTGGTCAGCCCGCAGCCCACAGCTCGAAGACTACGCGATATCCTAGCACCGGGATGTTTGAAGTTGGACTACAAAAATCAGTTGTGGTTGCTGTTGCAATGTACTGAGTGATAATGCTGTCTAGCCAGGCTAACAATGAGCCAGAGGCAGATAGTAGAGTAGAGGGTGTATGTTTTGGCTGCCTGTAGGGATCTGTAGTGTAAACTTTGTGTCTCATTACCACAGATTACGAGCCACTCCCTGCCCTGCCTCCCTGCCTAACTCAGTCCCTACAACACACCCAGCTCACCAGGAGGCAGTCTGAGCCGCTCGGAGCTAACTCGACTCCTCCCAGGAGACAGATTTCCCTGCAGCCCGGGACAAAATCGTCGTCATCACAGGGGCTCCCCTTCGTTCCGAAGCAAGTCCAGGGTCTCTACAACATACGGACGTTTGACCTGCGGATTTTTGAACTCCAACAACAACAACAACAACAGCAGCGACGTCAGTCTCAACATGTAGTGTCGGTCACTAACCCCAGTTTCGATGGATCTGATTCGACCACTACCACCAGTGGCAATACACAACAGCCCCCAACCCCCCGCTCCATCCTCAACACACACACGATCTGTGACTCCCGAAAATCCACACTCACCCACAAAGACCTCGGCAGCCGCTTCTTCTTCTTCGTCTCACAAACTGTCGCAGACTTACCCGGGGTCACCCATCTCCTCGTCGGGGCAGGAGAGGGGGGATGGCGTAGCGGGAGGAGCGGGAGGGGGAGGGGTGAGGAGGGGAGGGGGCCTGCAGGCAGTGGTGACTCGCTACCAGGAGAACAGACGGAGGAGCAGTAAAGGTTCTCCGTCGCGGAGGACCAGCGGGGACTTTGGCAACGTCAGATTCACATCTGCCGAGTTTGGGGGGCCTTCTTCTTCCAGTGCAGGTATGTACGGACGTATTGCTGAGCCATCTCAAGTTTATCTTTTGTGTGCGAATGTGACAGTCGATAGAGCACCTTTGAATTGTTCAACATGGATACAAATTGTCTCATGGATATACGTATCTCATGCAAGGACTAGATAACTGTGTTTGTCTATAATAAGGCAGGATCTGTAATCCTCTCCCTCTCTCTCCCTCTCTCTCCCTCTCTCCCTCTCTCTCCCTTTCTCTCCCTCCCTCTCCCTCTCTCACCTCCAATCCTCCCCCTCTCTCACCTCCAATCACTCTCCCTCTCTCTCCCCTCCTCCCCCCCTCTCTCCCTGCCCAGGGAGCAGTCCTGTCCTGACACAGAGGAAGGCCTCTACTCACGTCGGCCACGCCCCCAGGGGGTCCGAGACTGGCAGCTGGAGAAACCCGTTCATCAATCTGCGTCGGACCCAGTCACACAAGACTCCGCCCACCAAACGAGATCCCCGGCAGCAGCTTGAGATCGTCAACTCATCCAGATTACAGGGGCCTGCCCATAGCTCTGTCGAGTCCCTCGGTGTCTCTTCAACGTCCAGCAGTCCAGGGCATGACGCTTCAGCTCCGAGGCGACAGCAGGGTATTCTGCATCACTTGCAACTAGAGGGAGGAAGTACCACGGCGTCCAGGAATACCAACTCCAACAATGAGCAGTGCGGGTCGCATATATCTGCCACGCCCACCTCCCTCCCCTCGGACACCGACTCTGTCCGTACGTTTGGTTCAGAGCGGACCCTGGTGGACGGGAGTGGAAGTGGGACGGACGTCCCTGACGGTGGCGGTGCTGGTGCTAGTGGTCGAACCGGACACCAGAACCTGTTTCTGAGTCTGCCAGTGGGGAGCCGGCACAAGCAGACGTGTAGCTCAGTGGACAGCGAGGGGCTGGGTTCCCTGGCTAGCGAGGAGATGGAGGAGGCGGGGCCGTCTGACTGGGCCCAGTGGTCCAAAGAGGTCGGTTGGGGGCAAGTGATGTTGGGGTCACCCCAGTATGTAGTGTAGGATGTAATGTAGTACCGTCAGAATGGGGCAATTGCGTGATAATTAATATAACATCATGCCCAGCCAAACTGCAATACAGTGGAACCTCGTTAATACGAACACTGTTAAAGCGAAATACCTGCTTAATATATTATACGAACCACTTAGAAATCCCCGGGCATTATAACACTAATACAACTAGCTACTGTTATAGTGAAATTCCTTTTAATATGAAACTTTTTTGATGTGGTCCCCTGGAGTTCATGTTAACGAGGTTCGACTGTAGAATGCACACACCACACATTTCGTGACTCTCCTTTGTAAGGCACACGACAGGTCATTTGTTCACCATGTTCATTACAGCACAGTGTTTTGCACCCATGTTAAGCCTGGATTCCAGGCCTTCTCCCTTCTCCTCGCAAAATTTTATAAGTGTGACCTTTGAATCATGCACAAAGTTAAGGAGGGAGGGGCATGGAAGATTTTCTGACGTGATACGTGGCACAAACCTCACTATGCATCACACATAATATAAATTGCGTGTATTGTTTATGGGCGTGATGTGTTCTGTGCCACGTATCATGTGATGAAAAGGTCTTCTTCTTCTTCTTTGTAACCTCCACTGAAGGAGAGTAGCTTGCGCATGGTTCAAAGGTCGATCATGCATTATTATAATAATTTGCCAGGAGGAGGGAGAAGGCCTGGGACTGAGGCTACCAATGTTCATGTTACTATAGTCATCTTCGAGGCTGTTAACTGATTTTACCGCTATATATCTTCCGCTAGTTTTCTGCATGCATTTAGATAGCTACAGTTTAGGCCATGGGTAAAAGGCATGAACACCAGACGTAGTATAATTATAACTCAACTGAGACCAACTGTATATATAATACTAGTGAATGTTTAGAACACTCTCCACCCAATATTATACCTTTGAAAGAGTTATGTTATAGTATCTGTGGTCTGAACTGAACTCCCACTGCAAACAAATTCATTTTTAGAACTGCTTGTATTTCACATCTCAACCCAAACACCCTCTCTCCTTTCAAGTGCTCTAACTGAGTAGTTGCATGCACACACACCCTAAACTGAACATCTACTCTTCAAGTAGTACCTACCGCCCCTCTATACTTGTCTATAATTACCTGCATTGAGGACACTAAAAAGATAACTGTGTCCCTAATGTCTTAAAGGTCCACGTGGCTTTCATCCTCGTATCACTGTTGTACTGAAGTGTCACATGAATGATGCACGTGGGCAGCCATGCCAACAAGCTTGCTTTGTGGCAAGTCACACTTTGGGTGATTCGAACATTCCAAAGCAATAAGCCACAATTATACTGGTTGCCAACGCGCCACGTGTATACAGTTGAGCCTTCAATAAGGGACCCTCTGATATAGGGACCCTCTGATATAGGGACGACCTCTCTACAAGGGACAAATCGTTGGCCCCATAGTGTCCCTTGTTCGGAGGTTCAACTGTATACACTGTATATTTGCTCACCACACACACACACACACACACCTGTACATCGGTTATATTATATCTATTATATATGTAGGAGCTGGTGAGAGAGCTGCTCCAGACAAAGAACAGACTCCGCAGCACGGAAGAGGAACTGAAAGCAGTTCGTGGATACCTCGATAACCTTCTCCTCCGTATCATGGAGGCCAGTCCCGGGATCCTCAGTGTGGGAACTCCCTAGCAATTATCGTACTAACGGACGCACCCAATCTTTCTCTCAATCAATATTTATGAATCATCTCTGCTTCTTTCATGTGATTGTTGTTTCGTGCAACCGTGTGATGACTGTGTTGCATAATATATGTGTGTGCGTGTGTGTGGTGTGTGTGTGAATTACTGTACCATTGTAATTTGAGCCTCCTATTACAATACAGTAGGTATAGGTCAAGATTATGACTTGTTTAAAAGCCACAGTGTGAGCCAAGGCTTAGGCAATGTGTTAAAACTCTCCTTCCACATATGTAATACAGAGCAAAGTTGAGAAATTCCAGTCCAAAGAAGGTCACAGCACGTTTCATCATGGTGCTCTGTGCCACAGGTATCCAGAACTGTAGGTAGAAGATGATGCCACTGGTGACTAGCCACAGTAGAACTTCGCTGGCTATCCTCCAGGACCTCACGACTGGAGTGTTCTTGGAAGGACCGTCGATACCAGCTGACTGGGTGCCAACCATGTAGGCCAGGTGGCAATAGAGGGAGAAGGGGATGGACAAGAACAGCAGCGTCCATAGTCCGTACCGTGTCCAGGCTTCAATAGGGTTCATAGTCTCTGGTACACAGAAAAAGGCACATAAACTGGCCAGCAGGAAAAGAAGAGTGCAGACTAGCATCCATGTATAGTGACCCACAGGGTTAATAGTCCATCTCACAGAGATGACATACTTGGTAAGAAACCGAAGCCATAACTTAGAACTGAAGCCAAGTGCAAGGAGCAGGGCCAGTGGGAACCAACTAGTGCAGTCCCAGAGAGAGGGTTCATGCAGTTCAACTGGTGGAAGTCTGTCTCGCAGGCTCTTCCACCTCCAGTTGAGGGAGAAGAGTGGGTAGCTCCACCACTTCCACGGCTTCACTGGCCCCAGTGTGTAGTGGAGGACATAGGGCTCCTCCGAGTCCAAGTACATCCACTGGTTTGTGAGGTAGAATATGGCCACATCCCCATTGTACTCAGAGGGAAGACGTTGAAACTGTTGGGCAGTCTCATCCGCAGAAGGGGAAAACATTGACATTTTCTTCATGTCTTCGTAATAGTAGTTGAGAAAGCCCTGGTCTCCATTAGTGAAGGATCCAATGGACTGAATATGTCTGCAGATGTTCCGGAAGGTTTGCTCGGAGGGTTTTAGCACCACCACTCCCGTGTTGAAGAGGTCGGAGTGACGGTAGGCGGCGCAGAACTCTCCGCAGCTAAACAGTGCGTCAATATTCCGCAGTACAATAGCATCAGAGTCTATGAGGACTACTCTTCTGTACTCTGTCAAAAGCCACGCCAGGACTTTAGTGAAATGCAGACTATAGACGTGGTCTCCTACGCAGCTCTTGGGCAGCGCCTCCAACGTTCTGACGATCCAGCCCTCTCTCCTGAGGATATTCCGCTGGTACTCCGGCACGTCGGGCATGCACAGCGCAACCATATCTCTTTCAGTACCTGCTTCTCTCAGAGACTGTCCGAGGACGCGGAGGCCGAGGAAAAATCCGTCGTAATGCAAGGCCACGTAGGCTCCGTCGGACTCCTTCTCCGGGCCGCTAGGCGGGCCCATCGTCGGCAGTGCGACGCGCTGCGGCGTCTGCAGCGCCGCCAAGTCCAGATGCTTGGCTCGTACCGGCGTTGCCTTCTCTGCTTCTGGAGTGTGGAAAAACCATGTGCCAAGGTATAATACGGCCACGAGCAATGCAGCAAAAACGCTGACCACTGGCAGTAGTTTACACTGGCTCATAACGTCTTACGAAGGGTCTGGACGGACTGGTGCTTGGGTGTGGATCCAATCAGTCTTAAGCGCCCATAACCCCACTCGTCGACGTCGTCCTAATGCGAATTGAGGCACCCGTTATGCGGCTGATGCGTGCGCATAAAATTAATATTAAATTGGGCGCACCCATGGAACGCCAAAATGGGCGCACCCAGTGCACTGCAACTTTACGGGCCTGCATTTTTATCATTGCCAAATTCCACTGTTGGTGTATAAGACCTAAAGCAATTCAGTTGGACTGTGGATTTTCCTGTGTCTCCATTCCCCCAACACACACACACACACACACTTATAGCACTTTTCTATAATATTACAATAGGCAGCACCATTTAATCGCCACCAACCACCCCTACGCGATGGACAAAATCTATCATTCCACCCCTAACTCCTGAACTAAAGAAGGTTCTCCCAAAAAGAAGCAGGCTATATAAGCAGTAATTTGGATTGAGTGATGCCAGTGTTTCGACCATAGCAATGAGATTTTGTCGAATGCCATATTTTTCTATGCAAACCTCTCGTTGATGACAGAAACATAGAGATTGTTGGTAATACTTGTCTAGCTGCTCTCTTGGTCGCTCTTCCTGCAAGTGGGGTGCTGTGCAATTACTATTGGCTTTCTCATTGGTGTTTAACACAATATTTTATAGTCATCTTTCTGCCTGGTGGTAGCTAAAGAAATCTGACTAGTCCTGCCATTATTCACATGGGTTGGATGGTGTGAATTGAAGTGGAAGGTATATATCTGCACACACTGAAGTGCAGACACAGGCATTCTGCTATTGCTCTGCATTCAGAAGTACAGGAAGGAAAAAATGCTGTGCATCAACTGCACTATATCTACCGAATTTGTTTAGTAATATCATTCCTTTGATGTTATAAAGCTTCAGACTACAAAAAAAACACTAAAGTGCAAACCCTCTGCGAACTGCACTGCTAATTGATGGGCTGGGCTTATGCGTTTACCCACGCTAGTAGCTCATATAATATACATGCCATTGTGACTTTGGTACATTGGTGAGACATCTCATCAGTCCTCTGACAGCTTCATGTAGGGAGTAGAGCAGTGGATTTATTGAAACGTTATTATAGCAATGACCTAGCAACTGGTAATGAATGAATCAACATCAGTATTTTACACAAGTGGATAATCTTTTTGCCAACACAGCATAAACCCTTAATCAATATAAAACGAATTTCTTATCCCCCTTCATCCCTGTCATGATATATTATGATTACATTGCTATTTACACTCCTTCATTTTAGAGAAAATCGACTTATGCAATACCCCAGTAAAACGAGATGCATAATGTTGTTGTCTTGTCCAGTACCCTGCAGCAGTCTCTCAGGATACACGAGCGAGACTGAGGGAGTGGGTGTGTGTGTGTGTGTGTGTAAAGGTTTGCTCAATGCTGATATGTTTTTTCTACACATGAAACTTGGGAAGCAGCTTCTAGACTAGGGAGGACCGCACTGACAGGCAAAAAGTACGTTTACACAAGCCAGTCATGGCTGATTCCTAGTTCAGGGCAGTATATAATACTAAACGAACGCATGGACTTAGCTACGTGGGTTTGTAGTGCCTCCTACAAGTTTCGAGAATGGTAGAGAAATATTTCGTAAAATCTGCTTCGCCCGTATGAGACAACGCTTCCCCTGGCGACTACCGAGTTTGAATAGCTCGGTGCGCGGTGGATAGCCCAGCGCATGCGCAAAAGCGCCGCCCTTTCTGCACATGCGCCCAGGAAACCCTCGGTGATATTCGAATTCCTTGCTTCTCATGCGTCTGTTACTGTTCAACTGTTGGTATTGCTGAACCTGATAGATGGCCAAACACACAGAAACAGAATGGACTTGAGGCATGTTGTACGGTTGGTCATAGGCTACCTGAGTGCGACAAGCCAAAGTTGTGGCAGAGTCTAGCCACTCGCCTCCCACACCAGTAGCAGAGGACAAGGTTGAGAAATCCCAGTCCAAAGAAGGCAAAGACCCGTCTCTTCATGGTGCTCTGTGCTACAGGTATCCAGAACTGTAGGTAGAACATGGTGCCACTGGTGACTAGCCACAGTAGAGCCTCGCTGGCTATCCTCCAGGACCTCACGACTGGAGTGTTCTTGGGAGGACCATCGATACCAGCTGACTGGGTACCAACTACATAGGCCAGGTGGCAGTAGAGGGAGAATGGGGTGGAGAAGAACAGCAGTGTCCATAGCCCGTACCGTGTCCAGGCTTCAATAGGGTTCATAGCTTCTGGCACATAAGGAAAGGCCCAATAGAGTGCCAGCAACATGAAAAGCGTGGGGACTATTTTCAGTGTATAGTGTCCTACAGGGTTAAAAATGCTGCTCAAACTTCTCACAACTGAGTTCTTGGCAACAAAGTTTGTGTAGTATTTCAGCCATATCTTAGAGCTGAGCCAGATTGCCAGGAGCAGGGCCAGTGGGAGCCAACTCTTGCAGTCCCACAGCGAAGGCTCGTTTAACTTTGGGTCGAGTCTGTCTCGCAGGCTCTTCCACCTCCAGTTGAGGGTGAAGAGTGGGTAGCTCCACCACTTCCACGGCTTCACTGGCCCCAGTGTGTAGTGGAGGACATAGGGCTCCTCCGCGTCCAAGTACATCCATTTGTTTGTCAGATAAAAGACCGAAACATCTCCGTTGTATTCAGAAGGGAGACGCTGAAACTGCTGGTTCCCATTCACAACGAGACTGTCTGAGTGAGAAAACATGGACGCCTTTTTCAGATCTTCGTAAAAGTAGTTGAGAAAGCCCTGGTCTCCGTTGGTGAAGGAGCGAATGGACTGAATCTTGCTGCAGATGTTCCGGAAGGTTTGCTCGGAGGGTTTTAGCACCACCACTCCCGTGTTGAAGAGGTCGGAGTGACGGTAGGCGGCGCAGAATTCTCCACAGCTAAAAAGTTCGTCAATGTTCCGCAGTACAATAGCATCAGAGTCTATGAGGACTAC
This sequence comes from Geodia barretti, assembly GCA_030341885.1. NCBI lineage: Eukaryota > Metazoa > Porifera > Demospongiae > Tetractinellida > Geodiidae > Geodia > Geodia barretti. The sequence continues at coordinate 46,514 of CASHTH010002372.1, read as the reverse complement.
TCTTCTGTACTCTGTCAAAAGCCACGCCTGGACTTTAGTGAAATGTCTACTGTATATGTGGTCTCCGACACAGCTCTTGGGCAGCGCGTTCAGCGATCTGACAATCCACCCGTCCTTCCTAAGGATATCACGCTGGTACTCCGGTACGTCGGGCATGCACAGGGCAACCATGTCTCTGACAGTGCCGGATTCTTTCAACGATTGTCCGAGGACGCGGAGAGCGAGGAAGAATCCGCCGTACTGCAAGGCCACGTAGGCTTCATCGGATTCCTTCTCCAGGCCGCTAGGCCGGCCCAGCGTCGGCAATACACCTAGCTTCACTTCCGCCGCCACGGCCGAAGGTACGCGGTCCACTGGTTGAGCTCGGACAGGGGTGCCCTTCTGCGAGTCGGGTGTGGCGGAGAACCACGAAGACAGGTACAACAGGCTCACCACGAGTAGCCCGACACAGACTACGACAACCGACAGAGACTTGCAGAGACGGGACTGAGGCGGCATCTCCATTCTCCCATTTACAGTCAATCTCTCTCTGTAGCTCTCGCGCGCGCGCGCGAAGAACACCCGCGAAACACTGCGCATGATCAGATGCTGAGGAGATCTCACACCACCACAAGCACAACATACACCCATAATAGCATGATTGATCCCTCTCTGTGGGCTATATACTATGATTAATGATAACACAAGGTCTGCTTTGAGAAAGCTACTCTTGTTTCTCCGCTCCCGCCTCTGCTTGTCCCTGGCCATCTTCCTCCTTCCCCTGAGCTCCATCACCACTACTTCGTTGTTTCTCCAGCTCCTTGGAATAGACGTTGGTGTAAAAGTTGGCGAGGGAGTCTCTCCACTGCTTCGGAGAACGTGCTGCAGCATAGACAATAACAACAACAGTCAAACCTCTCTGAATTAGGGACAGCGGTTCTCCATGTGGAGAGCCACCTTGGGGACAATTATCCAGAGGCATACTTTAACCGGTATACACTAAGGTGTTACAGTGGAACCTCCAATAAGGGACCCTTCGAGATAGGGACGACCTCTCTACAAGGGACACTTGTTTCAACCCCATGCTAATATACTTTAGTGTATGATTTGACCTCCGAGATAGGGACATCCTCTCTACAAGGGACTAAATCATTCGTGGCTCCATAGTGTGTCCCTTGTTCGGAGGTTCCACTGCAGTATGGGGCAGCCCTTATATATACATAGGTGTCCTTTATTCAGAGGGTCCATTTTCAGAAGTTCCACAGTATCTCCTGATGACGACGGTCACCTGCAATTGTGTTGACAATCATGTGAGGGATCCAGCCCTTCATGTCGGTCTGCAGCATGAGGGAGAGTTTGGTGGACCCAGGGTCCTCTGGGTCCGGACGTACAATCACTCCCGACAGAATCGTCTCTGCCCTATTAAAAAGTACAGGGAGAGAGAGAAAGGAATGTCATCCTGCTGCAACGAGGCCCTGAAAGGCATGTCTTGTTGCATACATCTGGAAAGTGTCCCAGTAGTGCATCCAAATGTAACTGTCAGTAAACATTGCAGTAGAGCTTCTCAACCACATCCTGTCCTTTGAGCATTAAACACTGATAGACTTTATTACCTTCCCACGCATTGTACAATGGGGGCGCATCTACTGGTTATATATACACCAGTGGCCTGTTTGGATAGGGCACAAGGGCGCAGCCTGAGTGGTCTATCAAAACCGAAGCCATGAGTCACGAGTGTGTACCCAGTAGCAAAACCCATCCTACAACGTGTTGTGTGTATGATGACATCCATCCAGCGATAAGGCTCTGACCAATGAAATTCCACAAAAGCTTTCAAAACGCCTTCTTTTTAACGCACACCACCTTGTAAAAATGCGGAGAGAGCTAGCTAGCAAAGAGAGAAGGCTGCGTGCGATAAGTGCTTTAGTTTAGTCTAGCTGCGCGGTTTTGACTCATAAGCAACGTAAGCAACGGGTACGTCAAAGCTACTTTTTTCGCTGCTGGACCCCACGCGTAAGTTTTATAGCTGTCCCTCTGGCTCGTTTTCTCTCCCGCCATGCCCAGCAACCTCGAATGCAGCGTGTTACAGTAGCGAGAAAGCTGACAGTCATTGAATACCTGTTTTGTGGCTTTCTATCGTCTAAAAGTTATAGATCCACTGTGGTTATGCAAATAAGCTCAACATACAGCTAAAATACGTGGAAATTGTATGGCCTCTTTATGTTCTAGACTTGGCAGGGATGCTACTACACTAGATGGAATTCCTTTGATCTTTTGTCATACAAATTGTTTTGTATCTAGGCACTGAGATGTTTCATTATGGCATAATTTACTACACACATACATTAGTAAAATAGTATAGTCACTGACACATTACTGTAAAGCTCATTATGTAATCTAAGTATAAAATGTACGTTGAGCTAGTCAGACTCAGTCAGAATCGAAAGGAAGCAAACCGTAGTCACATGCAAGACTGGTATATAGCACCACATAATATTGTGCCCATCCTGCCTGTCCAAAGCCTATGCCTGTCATAGTCTAATCACTGGCAAATAAAGTGAGCCAATGTGTCCAAATTGCGCTGTCACCACACCATACAAAACAGCTGAAATTACGCATTCACTCAGAGTCGTATCCGGCCGGCCCATCCATCCCTGTCCACTATGCACAAATACTGACAGTGTACTGTGCAGTGTTTTGAGGTTTGCCTGAACCCCTGAGTTGTCCAGCTCAGCTGGTAGAGCGTTTGCCTGGAGTGCAGAGTGTCCTGGGTTTATAGGGCTGTTCTTTTGAAAAACTATATTTGTCCTTGACCTCGGTGATGACGCACGTGCACACATATCGTTATACACATACACACATACACACAGTAGTGATACCTGACAATTCCTCTTCTCTCGGGGTAGTTGGGGTGAGTGGCGTTGCGGTAGAGAAAGTAGGTGGTGTTTGTCGACTCGTCGTACTCCCTGCGGATGAATTGGACCACGTCTCTGTCTGAGATGGTCAGTGGGAGCTTCGACAACCTGTGGAATGGCAAGAATGAAGCTTGACAACTGGGACGATTCCACATACACCTACTCTTGGACTCGTATTATGTGTTTGTATTATGGCTTGAATACACTGGAAGATTATAGAGAGAGATACATAGAAACAAAAGAAAAACTGGAAATGGGGTACAGAGAAAATTTTACATTGTCAGAACTAAAATCATACTCCTGGTTGTGGATATAAACTACATTAGTCATAAAGAGAGCACAACAACTGAGTCTATCCTCAACTACACATAGCAACGCTCCGCTCCGTTCTAGGATTCGACATTGACATGAATGAAAACGCTCTCAAACCGTAATCACTACACAGACAGACATGCTGTGGGAAAACCTTAGTCAAACGGTACGTACACATAGTGCTACTGTAGGAGGAAAAAAACTTATGTTTTCCTTGAGTCAAAAATGAGGTAGTGAGGCAAAGGCAAAGCAAACAAGTCAACACAGCTGAGCTGCCCCTGGGTGGGATCCGAACCCACGACACTCTTGTTTGAGATACTGGATGTATGTATGTGTACATTATAGGAATGTACTGCAGTAATCTTGAGAAGTTGGATCTCTCTGAGATGTATTTGACCCAAAGTGCCGTGAAAAAACTGAGTCGGAAAAGCCCAGAACTCAAGGTACACATGACTCAACAACTTTGTAACGAGGTAGAAAGGCAAGGCAAGGCAAACAAGTCAACTACACCCAGGACAGCTAAGAAAGAAGAAGACCTGCCCTGGGTGGGATTCGAACCCACGACACTCTGCAGTCTAGGCGAGCGCTCTACCAACTGAGCTACCAGGGCAACTCAGCTGGTAGGGGTTCAAATCTACAAGACAAAGGCAAACTTCAAACCACCGTGCTATATGTCTACATCGTTTACCGAGGGAGAGAAAAGGGAGATTTGCCTCTTACCAGTACATGACTCTGAAGTTTTTGTGTTCCTCGACAACCTCTATGACATCAAAGAATGTGTCCCACTCCTTCCGACGCTCACTATTGTGGATCAAATCTGCCACTGTGAGGAGGAGGAGGATGAGGGGGAGGAGGAGGAAGAGGAGGAGGAGGAGGGAGGAGGGAGGAGGAGGGAGGGAGGGAGAATTAAAAGGAATGGGGTAGTATGTAATGGCTAAACTAAACAATAGGGGCACTGTTAAAGAAAAGTTCTGTTTTAGTAAAAGTTTATCGAAATTTAGTAAAGGCTATGATACACAATGCAACTTTGCTGCATGAGACAAAGTTGCATGCAACTTCAAATGTATGGGTATGATGGACTATGCCACAAAGTCAAAAGCATTTCTAACATGTTGCATGAGACCATCATAACCCATACATTTGAGGTTGCATACAACTTCGTCTCACACAACAGGGTTGCATTGTGTATTATATCAGAGCCTTTAAGGGGATGGAGAAAACATTAACATCTCGTGTCTTACCTACATTGGGTGGAATACCAGGGAACTGTAGATACCCCTGAAAAAATAAACAAAAAAGATGGATAATTATTACAAACCCTTTAATCATCCCCTGATTTTTGCACAGATCCAACTCAGAGTAAATTGCCATGGCTTCACTATGAATGCACACAAGTGTTTTGTTGTATAGGGGTTTTTCTATGGTTTCCCAAAAAGGCTTGCGGCATCTAGTTATGAAATGGTTGTGGTATGTAACCTGTTGACCATACTTGTGGCAATAAGTTACACCTCACCCTTCACACTACATGGTTCTCCAGGCCTTCAAACTACATTGGTTTGCTAGGGGCTAGACAGACAATGGAGGTTTTAGCTCCACCACAGGACCAGTGCATGCGTCAAGTGACGTTGTGCAGTCGTAGTGAAGTGTGTGCATTGCTCTCTGTACTCTGTGTGATATATATATAGATCCCAACCACCCTGCAACTAGTCTCACCTTGACGAGGTGGACTGGTTTGGAGGTGTCTGCCTTTCTCCACACCTCAGTGTACTGGGAACTGTTGACAAACTTCCAGCCCTCGGCTTCCTCCTTGCACCCCTCCTCGTGCAGAATCTTCTCCTTGTCTGACGTGTGTGTGTGTGTGTGTGTGTGTGTGTTTGTTGGTGCGTGAAAGCTCTTGTATAGTCGGTTTTGTCTAATCTACCATGCAGAACCCAACATTACTCCCACACCCTAAGGTGTAGCTCATGAATGAAGATATTGATGTGCATAACACATCTCCCAGACATAGAACAATAGGCTCAACATGATCGAGCTACAATGGTCTACTAACTAAGCCAGCACTATTCTACTAGCTTGACTCGACAGGTTACAACACCACTCCAGCATTCCGCCGTGCAGCAACATTCAGCACGCATTTAGCTTTAGCAAGGCTGAGTCGGAGGAAAACCGTGTGCTAACCACCGCATTTCCTGTACGAGCTCAAGCCCTGCATAGTCAGCTAGATCGTAAGTCTGACCTTTCTCTGAGAAAGGGTTGAAGTCTTCGTCGTAGGGAGGCTGCGGACCGGCCTCGGGAGAGGCTGATGCTGCTCCGGTGGCCGCCTCTGCCGTTGTCTGGTCCTTACCCATCTCTTCTCCGCTGCCCGAGGACATTGTTCTCGTCCGCTGGCAGTGCGCAACAGTGGATACAGGTGACACGCAGCCAAGAGTTATGATGAAGGAATGTTGATGAGGTAGGTTCGTCGCTTCCGGCTCAGTAGGAGTCTCGAGGATCTTCCGCTCGTCGGTGAAATTCGCTGACGCAAGCAGCGGAACGAATCAGTGATCCGCTCGCTTTGTACATCACCTGTACCAGCAACCTAGCTCAGGCTGAACTAGCTACGCCTCCATTTTCATTTCACCCACGCAAATGAGGCGGGGGGCGCCCCTCTCATGAATAATAATATTCCAGAGAAATTTTATTATACATCCACAATTAATAATATCAACCAGTTCGAAGGGTGAGACTATACAAAGACCAACCACTAGCGGTAGCGGCGGAGGGAGAGAGTGTTTCGTCTCAACCAGCTGGCATGCCGTGACCCGCCGATGACCTTGCTGTGCCGGTGACCCCTGCCAAGCCCCCGGTTCTTCCGGCCGGCCGAAGTGAGCCCACGCAGCTCCCTGTGCTTGTGGACGGCGTTGCACAGCCAGTTGATGCGGGGGTCTCGACGGATGGCCTTGTGCTGCGGGTCCACCAGTATGACTTCGTAGAACTTGAACACAGAGTCCTGTCCGACCCAGTAGGAGTTGAGGACTCGGAGTGCCCCGCAGTATCTCCCTGCTCTCTCCTGCACAAATGAAGTGAATGTAACACTAGTATATGCCAGGAGATTATAGCCGGTGTCAATTTCAGCATGCACAGAAATTGAGCATTTGCATCACAAGTTATACAGAACACTACTCTTTTTCTGCTAAAGGGTAAAAATGATAAGCAGTGAAGTTTTATGCATACACACCAGTTCCGTTGGTTCCGCTGTTGCAGGTTCAATATGCTTCTTAGTTCTAGGACAGTATATTAGCCATTCAATGTTACGTCTAACCTCTGCCACAGAGCGAAGACTCCTCTGGAACTTGAGCTGAGTGACTCCCATATTGGTGGGTTTACCCCTCTTGTGACCTGCGGGGACCTTCCTCTTTCGTCCACCCCTTCTAACGCGCACCCTGTAGATGACGTAGCCCTGCTTGGCCTTGTAGCCGAGTCTCCGAGCCTTGTCCGGACGAGTGGGTCTCACGGCGCGGTGGACGGACGTCAGCTGCCGGTACTGCCAGCAGCGGACCCTCAACAAGAACCGGAGCAAGTCCGACTGCTTCTTACGCCACAGTTCCTCCAAATACTTGTAGGCGCCCATTTCTACGAACAGAGGAGTAAATAAACTCTCCGCGAGTCTATAGAAAAGCTGTTAAGCTCGTTCTTACCGAAGATAGGGACGATCTGTTCAGATTTCTGCTCTGTATTCACTTCCCCGTGGGTTGTTCCTAGTCAAGAGATTGCGCATGCGTAATAGATCACATATCGATTTCGTAATAACTGACCCTTCACCTTTTTGTTTATAAACAGCAGACAATTTGCAATTTGCTTCGGCATACCGTCATCGCTCGGAAAGAAAGTTTTCTGCACTTCAGTGAGTCCTCTCTTTTACTTTTATGTAGACTATTTATCCTTTATAATTCCTATTCCCGATTCGACAACAAGCGTTGTCTCCCAAAAAAACAATCTCCATAGCTATAGCCGAGGCTGTAGCTAGCTAGCTATCTATGTGCAGACAGAGGCCCCTACGACCAGAAAGCGAAGAGGCGAAACGACTAGCCAGACCATTGTCCTTTGGACGGTGCGCGAGGACGGTTGTGTCTGTAAAACTATGCTAGAAACGGCTATATACAGCTAAGTGTTCTTGCATCATCTAGCACTGCCGATCGATTACATGCGTGTTGATGCCATTAGTCATTAGTCGCGAGCTAGCTGGACAGGCGTATAGCTATACAACCGCCCAGTGTGTGTATGTGAGCTGTTCGCTGCCACAGCACGCTAGCTATGTAGCTAACTGTCTTCGAGTACGTTGTTTGTTGCTTACACAGTGCAAGGTGTGATAGCTAAATGCTGGTCTAGCTGTCAGTGAACTGCTTTGTCAGTGCCATGGAATGAACCATAGATATTACAGCGGGGGAACATAGGAATCAACTAACTCTGACTAAAAGACACACTGGCTTATAGCAGTGCTTCCTGCAATACACTACCCAGTGCACTTGATGTTACATTATTGCTTCCAGAGTGATGTCTGGCGACGAAGAGTACATGGCAGAATATGACGAGTACAACTATGGGACGGAGTTTCAGAAGATGGAGGAGCGCATGAAGGCCGGAGGGCACGCCAAGCACAAGGACCTGAAGGAAAAACAGAGGTTTTCTCCGTCAGGGAACGTTAGGAAGGTCGTCTACAACATTCAGAATGCCGAGAAGAAGGTCAAGGAAACAAGAAAGCGTGCTGGGAGCACCTAAACTTGAACAAGTCACAAGGCCCTCTTTTCTCTCACTTGTTGTGTATATACACGATGCGTACTAACACTAGGTATTTAGAGGGTTGGATTCCGGCAGTTGGCTATGTCACGTGGCTTGTGTACGCCATTGTTTATGTTACAAGTGATTTCGTGTATATATAATATTGTGTGGAGCGGTTATGTTAGAGATCTAGGAATGCATTTCAGATGTTTCGTGATATCACGTGTTGTGTAATGCAATAATTATATATCTGTTTCAGTGCTGTAATAATTATTTGGATGTTTTTCAGTAAGAGAAGTTCGCTCACCTGGAGTGCAATTGCAATGCATTAAAACCGAGACCTTAACCCTTTGGGCGCCATGTGTATCTCCTTAAATAAGCAGAAATTGATGTATACCTCATTTTTATTAGGTGTGTCGATCCTTAGAGAGGGTGACCACACATCATAGCTGCATGCGTATTATAAGTGACTGCCTAGCCATCTGATGTTGAATTAGAGTTCAGTGTAATAATCCACACGTTACTGCCGCAAATTTTGAGTTGTGTGGTTCTGCCATATATAATGACTTACAAAACCAATTATCATGCCTTTTACACACCATCATAGAAAAATATTGCTATATAGCATTCTAAAAAAGAGCTTGATAAAAGTCTAAAATACAAAGTAAAAGCATAAGCACATGAGTGTCATTCCTTGATGATAAATGCTCTAATATAAAACACAAAACTACAGCCAGAGCTGGACACTAGAATACGCTGAGACTGATTTGTCAGGCTATGTTAGCAGAGTCTGCTAGAGACGTGGGGAAGAGGGGAGAGTGAGGAGGGAGGGAGGGGAGAGTGTTAGTTTCTCTTCACCCACTGCAGCCCCAGCTCCTTTCTCTTCTCCTCCGGGACTCGGATGGTGGCGGCTTCAGTGGCGTAGAGAACCTCGGACACGGCACCCATGAGGTTCTGGGCATTGTTTGTCAGCATCTCGCTTGCCTCCTGATCAGCTTCCTCATCTACAAGAGGAGAGAGAGAGAGAGAGGGAGAGGGAATGCCCGAGCGAGTGGGTGATTTACATTGGCATTATTATAGGCAGTTGAGGTGTTTTGAGTGGGGAGGAGGCTCCCCACTCAAAAGCCCTGATTCTTAGCGAAACAGCATGACAATGCTGATGAAAAGGTGCTACTATACATTGAATAGAGGGGAGGTTATATGAACCAAACCACTGTTATGCTGGGATCAATACAGGATTTGCATCGTATTATAGTCTAGTCTTGTTCGTAACTTTACACAGGTGGATGCACTACATACAAGTGTGTACAGATCGAGGGTAGGCTGTTAGACAAAACATATAATTATACACACAGCTTACCGTCTCCTCCCTGGCGTGTGGCTTTCACGGCTGCAATGATCTTCAGCTGAGTAGCGATGGTCGGGATCTTGTCCACCACTTGAAGGATTGCCTGCAGGATTCATACATTCATATTCAGCCCTGCTTTCACTCACACACACACTCTCTCACACACACACACACACACACTCACACACACACAAACACACTCTTTCATATGCACACACACACACTGTCCCTCTCCCTCTAACACTCCACACTTCAACTTATCCAGCTCATGTCCTCGTCACACTTGCAGGAAGTGGCTTTATTATGTACTCTACCACCTCATAGCACAGCAAATTACTTTGATAAAGTTACTCTAGGACACCATACTCAGGGCTGGTGACCCTAAACCCTTGAACTATTGGCATGATGCTGAGGGTTTGCACTTTAGTGCTTTTTCATTAGGGCACTAATGAAAGGGGAGGTCAGCTTACTCTCTTCATTCTCTTGTCGGTGCAGGCCTCGGCAACCTTCCTTGCCATGGCAACCACAGCTTCGCTCTCCTTGACGATGAGTTTTGCGGTCTCAATGAGTTGTTTCCTGTTGCTGACTTCTCCTCCCTCACCTCTGCATACAGACACACGTACACATGTACACATTGGTTGACTATTACACACACGTGTGGACAGGGCAACACACATGTGTACATAGAGGACTTGTGATACAGTGGAACTTCCGAACAAGGGACACTTTGGGGGCATCACTTTTGTCCCTTGTGTGTAGAGGTTGTTCCTATAATCTTGGAGGTGTGTCTTATTATCCTCTTGGAGTTGGTTAATAGGCTGTCCCACTTCTCGGAGTGTCCGTTATGGGAGGTTCCACTGTAAGGTAAAACCTCGGAAAAATGACTCTCCGAATCTCTTAATAAGACACTTGGTTCCGTCCCATAGTTACTATTAGTGCAGTACTACCTCTGAATAAAGGACACTCCGAATCTCTTAATAAGACACTTGGTTCCGTCCCATAGTTACTATTAGTGCAGTACTACCTCTGAAAAATGACCCTCCGAATCTCTTAATAAGACACTTGGTTCCGTCCCATAGTTACTATTAGTGCAGTACTACCTCTGAATAAAGGACACTCCGAATCTCTTAATAAGACACTTGGTTCCGTCCCATAGTTACTATTAGTGCAGTACTACCTCTGAATAAAGGACACTCCGAATCTCTTAATAAGACACTTGGTTCCGTCCCATAGTTACTATTAGTGCAGTACTACCTCTGAATAAAGGACACTCCGAATCTCTTAATAAGACACTTGGTTCCGTCCCATAGTTACTATTAGTGCAGTACTACCTCTGAATAAAGGACACTCCGAATCTCTTAATAAGACACTTGGTCCGTCCCATAGTTACTATTAGTGCAGTACTACCTCTGAATAAAGGACACTCCGAATCTCTTAATAAGACACTTGGTTCCGTCCCATAGTTACTATTAGTGCAGTACTACCTCTGAATAAAGGACACTCTCGATGTCCCCCAATGTGTCCTCTATTCAGAGGTTTCACTGTAGAGGGGATGATGAAAGGGTGGCTCACCGAGCGAACTGCGCCATCTGCATCATGAGTTTGGCCATCTTCCTGGCAGCCAGCACCATGGCATTGTCCTCCCACTGCTTGGCATCCTTGTCCAGTTGGTGAGCTGCATACTGAGGAGTGGTGGGGAGGGGAGGGGAGGGGTGGGGGAGGTGAAAGGGAGAGTGGAAGGTAAGGGAGAGGTGGAGAGGAGGGGAACGAGAGGTTGGGAAGGGGTTAGATGAGGAAAAAAAACAGTCATTGATCAGTGGTGGGAGGGAGTATGTAGTGGTGGGGTGGGGAGGGGTTAAATTGATGCAAGAAAAGGTTAAATAGAATGTGTCAGTACATAAGGGTGAAATGTTACAATAGAGCCCAGTGCAAGCAAATGCAAGCAAATGCAATAAGTTTCTAAATTTAGCCCTTACACACCATAGAGAGGTGCCCTCATTTAAGGGGTTACATTGTGAGGAGTTCTACTGTATTTGAGGTGCATGGGTGAATGCACCCAAATCTCACTCTTACAGTATTATTTGTCTTTGCTCATTATCATACTCAACTACACCCATAGGGCTAGCAGGTAATTAGCAAAAGGAGTAGTGGTGGTTGCTAGGTGATGATAAACAATGTGAAATACAGCACCATTCCTAGCCA
>CASHTH010002372.1:0-30000 GCA_030341885.1 Geodia barretti | reverse complement strand
GAGAAAGGAGGGAGGGAATACAATTGGAACCTCCGATAAGGGACCCTCTGAGATAGGGACGACCTCTCTACAAAGGACACTTGTTTCAACCCCATGCTAATATATACTTTAGTGTATTATTTGACCTCCGAGATAGGGACGACCTCTCTACAAGGGACAAAATCCTTGGCCCCATAGTGTCCCTTGTTCGGAAGTTCCACTAGTTTCATAAGTGGATCGATAAAGGAATGTGAGGAGCCCATAGAGGGTGGTCTTTGAAACGCTCTACACTTGATTCCGCGTATGTATGTATGTACAGTATCCAGTGTGCCAGCATCACCAAGCACTGTCAATCCAGAATACTAGAGTACACCTATTGCTTGGCAAAAGTCCACAGCTTAAACCAGCTCCACAGTACACATAGGCATATGGAAAAGGGAGGGTGGGTGAATAGCATTGCCACTCAACTCCACTATAGGAAACCAGTGTGAGACCTCCATTGACAGCCAGCAATATGTTCTTGATGTGGCCTGGGCATTACTGTGATCTCGCTATGGTGGGGACTCCCAGTTGGACTTGGCTACCAGTCCCAACAGAAGTAAAAGTACTAAAGGTGTGCGAACCCTGGCCAAGTGCTCAGGCTGTACAACGACGTGTAGTTGCATACGCTACACACTGTGCTTGCGCAAAAGGACAGCTAATTGATAGCCTGGGGTACAATCGGTGGTTGCTGGCAATATCAGACAGTTTCCTGCTCTAATACATGCTAGGCAGCATCAATCAGTAGCATATTGGGCACCGCAGGACTGGATTGTCGTACTACGAGTATACATACACCTAGCCACCCATGGTGCGTAGAATGGTCAAACAATAAGTTTTACATATTGGCTTTTCACTTGTGTTTCGTGCCATAACTCTCGAACGCATATCACCTATTTGGATATCCATGCCTTTTGTAGATGCTGTTGTTATCGATTGTTCATTTGGCTACCTCGTAGCATATGATGCCAGACACAGTGGTAACAGAGCGCCAGACAAACAAACACACACACAGACACCCTTACTGACCTCACTGTCGGGGTTGTCCAGTACAATCCTGGCTGCATGCTCCACCTGAGGAGCCACTTTCTTCACCTGAGACGAGATGAAGACAGGGGCACACTATATTCCCTCAACCCTCAACATGTACAGTACATCACGTTTTTTTAGGGGGCAGAGGTGGTCCTCACAAAATGCTTTTGCACCTCGTGTACTATTAGCTTCACATCATTTTAAGACTGTCAGTATATGTATGTACACCCTTTCCCCCCCTAGTAAAATATCCTATAATACCAGGGTTTGACTAGGATTCACTGTCTATTTGAGCTGTGTTTTGCCACCTCCCTACCTTAGCAGCAGTACGGATGAGTTCGTCTGCCATCCTCTTGTCTGTGACTGCACCAGACTTGGCGAGGGACGCCGCAGTATCTGCCATGCTCTTGGAGTGCTTCTGGAAGGCCGCGGCTTTCTTCACAAACACCTCCTCCCTGTCCGCCACATCTGAGAGGTGGGGTGGGTGAGAGACGAGGGGGAAGAGAGAGAAGGAGAGAGAGAGGGAGAGAGAGAGGGAGAGAGAGAAAGAGAATATAGAGGATATACGAGAGGGGAATCGTAGATAGAAAGGTGAAAATATGATAGATATCAGAGAAAGAAGTATGGGGAGACTACTGGTATAATACCATTCACACAGGTTATTACTATATCGGATCAACATGCGAAAATTAAACATCTTCTACAGGGAATTACTATTTTTTCTCAACGTTACACACAGAACTATACCGTAAATTTTTGCGTGGTGCACCCAGGTTTATGAGTAGCATGTTTTAGGAAACCTGAGAACAGTGTGCCCAGTTGCATGAGTGAGCAAAAATAAATTTAGGCAGACAAAAAAAGATTGTTAGAAGACGTGATGATGGTGGGTGTGACAGACCAGGTGGAGCGTAAGCAGCCTCGGTCATGGCTTTGAGAGGCCCGAATGGATCCTTGAAATCCTCGACCACTTTCTTGGCAATGGCCTTGCGGATCGCAACCTCCAGACTGTCCATCTTCTGGCCCAGTAGAGCCGCTATCTCCTTGGCTCGGGCACTGTCTCCCTATATAAATACAACACAACCACACCAGGGAGGAGGTGGTTAACAAGGAGTGTACTAATGCAATGCATTTTCGGTGAGCGAATGCGAGAGTCACAGACACGTGCACAGGCCTTCATTTAGAAACTAATAAAGATAGCATACTAATAATAAAGATGAAGAGTAAAACCCTGTGTTTGTGTGTATTAAAAAGTTCACTTAAACTCCAAGGGGATGGGACGCAAGTTTATCAAGGAGCAGAGGGGTGAGCGCCCCCTGCCCCCTCAAACAAACCCCTTACACACACAACATGCACAATTGCGCGAAAGGTCGTATCTGTACCCACGTTTGTATGCCGTGCTGCGACTAATGCATGACATGGGACATATGTAGGCAACCGGGGGTGTGGCTTGCGAATCGTGACTCATGACAGCTGGACTCTTAGATTCTCGGAGCAAATGGCATTAAAACCAGGTCTGACCGAAATGAACACCTGCCTGATTGTATATGCTAGGCTATCCTTTACGTCATACATTAGAAAGTTTGCGTTTCAGGCAAATCCCACCCAAGAAAACACATGACTGAGACGACTAGTTGGTACGTAGTTAGGTTTTGCTCGCCAACCAATAAAGAGAGGGAGGCCCTCTCCCACCTTAACATTCCACGACATTGTACAATCGAGTGTTCTGCCCATGGTGGTTTATTTGGCAACACTTCAGCCAGTGGCTAGCAAATAACCACAACTATATCAGTTATTAATGCGTGGTAAACCGTTTGGCATGCAGTTGTACGTAGCAGTGGCCCTATAGTCTAGGTCGATACTACTCCATCTATTCTGGGGCATAACCCTGTATTTTGACAACAATCAGAGTATTATTATACTATCATGTGTATGTGTACATATGTAATAAACTCTGCATTGTATAATACCCTTGTTATTTTGCTCCAACATTTAACCCTTTCTAACTATCAATACACTTCTCTCTCCGGCCTATATATTATTGTGGAGACAGAGAGAAGCTTTCTTCTCCACAAAAAATTCTCAGCAATGCGAAAAATTTCACACGTGCCTATAAATTTTTAATCAAGTATCAATATTAATTTGCCTCCCTAATGTTGATAGATGTGTAGTGACTCACCAGTCCCCTGGCCTGAAGGTCGGCCAGTTCCTGCATGAGGGCCTCAATCTCGTTACACATCTCTTCGATGGCGGTCCTCTTCTCTGGGGGCAGGGTTCGGGCAATCTTCCTGGCTTCTTTCAGCACCGACTTGACCGCTTCTATCCCGTGTCGGTTGACTTCAGCATCAGCACCTGTGCAGACACATACGACACAGACTAACACTACTGCAGTTTCTATCTCTATATGTAGAGAATTATTTGAGAGCAAATCAAGCCTACCAAGTCGTCTGATATTTTACGTAATGGTACATATTATACTGATGCCGTAATCATTACTAATTTCTATGCTGAAAATTTAGGACTCAGATATTCATGCCACGTGTTGTATTTGGTACAGTATAATAATTATTGTTCTGGTGATGGTATTTGTGAAAACATTGATGTCGTCACAGTTTTTAGTCACTCAGTATGTGTATGTCATAGTACAGATGGAGTCTCACCAGTCCTGCTGACCAGCTCCTTGGCCTGGTAGACCTTGGCAGCGAGGGACCCCGGGAGCAGTCCGCCCGGCAGCCCCGCCTGGTCCACGCCCTGCTCCGCCGCAAACGCCCCCTGCTCCTCTGTGGGGGACGTGAGCTGGAGGACTCGGATGATCTCCAGGATGGACTCCGTGATGGCCATCATTATGTAGTTCCTGGAGGAGAGGGGAGAGGTGAAGTAGGGATTACTTCAGTGACCAACACAATTGCAACTAGAGAAAAGCATATGAAGTTGGCCGGTGTGCATCGCATGCCAGTATTTTACTTTTGTCATAGCATAAAATCATCGCAGTTACGCGACAAAAGTGATGAAGATAAAAGAGTATGAATGAAAGCTACCTTTGACAAATCGGATACACTGATAGGAATTGAAGAGCCTGATTAAAGGGAATGTGGCAGCAAATAAGGGCTAAATCTAGATAGGGACACAGTAAAAGAATGCAATTAAGGTCCGTTTAAATTTATGTATTATACTGCCACATTCCCTTAAGTACATAATACTGGTGCTTAAGCCCTTTTGCGTGTACACTGCTGCATTGAGTTGCAGCACAGTTGCATGCAACAAAAGACTCAATTTCTACAATCTCTCTTGTTATGGATGAATCCTGAAGCAAGCACACGTAACAAACACGATAGATAAAAATTGTAGGAGGTGTGGAGGTGTATAGTAACGGTGCAGAGTGAGGTTATGGAGGTTGTGAGGGAGTGGAGACCTGTTTTCCTGGGCCTCGGCAGCTCCCTTTCTCTGGTCCCTTGTCAGAGTCACAAATGCCTTCATGGAGGACAGCAGGAGCGGCAGGGCTCTCTTCACCTGCAGAGGTTATGTGGAGCACATATTACAACAGTAATGCAAGGTGGAAGGCAAACACTAATGATATGGAGACATGGGGGGGGGACTATTGCTGAACTTTACCTTTCTCTTCCATGCCCCATGCCAACCAGGATTTTCACTCAACAAGAACGTGGTTTTAAAAATTCATGTCAGGTGCACTTTTACTGTGCTACGAAACTGCATGTATGTATGTATGTATATGCATGCATAGAACCTCAGTCTTTTGTGCATAAAATGCTCCTAATCTTTTGTGCATATTATAGGTTGTTTCTATGGGGTGCCAAGCTAGGAAGCCACGAGCCCCTCTGTGCATGTCTGTTTTGTCCTTACAGGAAAAATAGGGTCATATGCGTTGTGTGCCAAGTGAGGCCATTGTGCCTACACAAAACCCCAAATACCTCTGTGTGAGATATTTATAGTGTGTCCCTGTGTCATCACCTGGTCGCTCTCGGCCGTGATAATGTCTGCGTGTGACGGGTTGGTGAGGTCCTCTGTCCGCCCGTCCACCTGTTTGGTCATGCTGGTCATCCCCGGACTCAGGTTCTTTGTGAACGTCACCAGTTCCTCCATCGACGCCACTACCTCTGCCACCTGTGAGAGAGAGGGGGAGGGGGAGGAGGAGGGGGAGGAGGAGGGGGTGGGAGAGGAGGGGAGGAGGGTGTGGGGAGAGAAGAGGAGTTGCGGTTGAGACTGTAAATTGTGTAGAGGAGGAGAAAGGTTAGCAGTTTGGTGTGCGAGAACAGCCATGCCTATTTAGTTGCACACTAGCCCTAGCCAGGAAGTAACCCACGAAATTGCATTAACTATTGCTTTGTCCCTTTGCACCTGTCACTCTTATACACACACAAAGACATGTGAGTCCTATGTTCAGTAACCCCTTATTGTTGAAGCCTCATTGCAGTCCTTATTTGTCTCATTCTATATTGGTATATAGTATCACGAAGAAAGATGCAGGGGCAATGAACCAGTCTAAAGTGGCAACATCTGCGCAAAAAACAGAGTTCTATTAGGGACTTTATGGAGGTGAAAATCTACTGGGATACAGACAAGTAGCTTTTATAGAGAGGTGGTCTTGGTCACTAGAGACAGGTTTTGCATACGTATGTATGTACCTTGATGTAGTCGATGATGCCCTCGCAGACTCTGACAATCTTCCTGACCTCGGCCTGGTCAAACACCAGGAGCAGTGCGGACACTCCCTGGAGAATGCCTGGGGGAGAGTGAGAGAGGACAGAGAGTGAGAGAGGACAGAGAGTGAGAGAGGACAGAGAGTGAGAGATGAGTGAGGGAGGAGGAAGGTTTGGAGGGAGAGTAAGGAAATTGGTGGGCACCGAGGAAGAGGAAAAAGACGAGTTGAAAGGTCCTATTGTTCTCAGAATTAATTGGCGATTGGCGGGAGTGAGCTAACCAGTGGTCCGAACGGCGCGATTTATTTATACGTACGTTGGACTGACCATTCAACTGCGTATGCGTCAGGATTATGCGCTTCTTTTTATACGAAATCAATTTTTACACGCTGTCTCATCCTCGGTGCGTGATTCATGGTGATTCTAGCTGGCAAGAGAACTCTCGTCCATTCGACGGCATTCGCTGCACTGCCTGACCGAGGCTGTACCTCTTTCCAATCTTCGTGGTTCCAAGGTGCAAGTTGTAAAAAGGCTAGGATGGCTCGTGAAAATGTAGTCATTGTGTGCTCGCTCCCGCTCCCCAACAATACCATGCATTCACGTACAAGTATCTGGTGTATGTCCTGTGTATATATGCGTACACGAAAAACAAAACTTTAGCAAACGAAAATCCCTTTTGAAAAAACTCAACCAAACGAAATTAGGGATTCGCACACACTATACACACGCAGGTGTTGGGTGAATCCCCACCCCCTCCATCTCGAGGGACCCACCTCTAGCTCCCTGCAGTAGGAGGGTGTGGTGAGGCTGGCTGGATTGGTCTGCACTCAGCCCGTCGGCTGCCTCCTGCAGCTTCTTGCAGGCATCCTCCACTGTCACAAACGACGGTGGCATGTCCTTCTTCAGAAGCTCATCCTTGCTAGACTCAACTGTCTGCTTCCCAACCTACAGCATTGAGAGAGATGCCATAGCATGTATTTTATGGCTATATAGTGTGCTACTACTACACACATGAAGGACAAAACAAACAGAGCTTTTTTCTCTCTCACACTTTAGAATGAATGTGAAAACCACTTGAGTTGATACAAAAAGAGTATACGTATGTGTACCTTCCAGTTTGCTCTAATGTGGAGCAATACAATATGTCAATGTCATATTGAATGACGAATGATGAGCAAAGTTCCATATACATGCACAGTGGAATCTCTCGATAAAGGACGCACTGAAAGGTCCCAAATATTCAGTACATTTTAAACCTCAAGAGAGGATAACCTCTCTAAAATGCCTAGTCCCAATGTCTCCATTAGGCTAACTGGGGTATGTAGAGGTGACATGGTGGTATGTAGGTATGTAGAGGTGACATGGTACATCTATTGTGTAAAACTAACATTGATAAGATTGTCAACTGCGGCGCTGACAGCTCTGACAGGTAGAGAAATGTCGGCCACAAGTTTTCCTTCCCTTACGTCCTCATGGAGAAGGACCAGGTGAGACACCTGTATAGTGGAGGGAGGGAGGGAGAGAGAGAGGGAGGGGAGAGAGGGAGAGAGAGAAAGAGGGAGAGGGAGGGGGAGAGAGGGAGGGGGAGGGAGGGGGAGAGAGGAAGAGAGAGGGAGGGAGAGGGAGGGAGAGAGGGAGGGTAGAGAGAGAGAGGAGAGGAGAGAGAGGGAGAGAGAGGGAGAGAGAGAGGAGAGGGAGAGGGAGAGGGAAAGAAAGGGCGGGGAGAGAGGTGGCCATTTGCATAGGTTATGAACAGGAAGTTTCCAAAGTCAGAGAGATATGTACGATATGTATGGGTGGTAACGGTGTATACACATGTATGTATGTATCAACTATTGAACGTACCCTCGGTGACTGCTGCCAAGCAAACGTAACTCGATAACAACACACGGTAGGAATTGCCCTTATTTGGTCAAGACAAGACATGCCTTCTTCAAGTATATGCGAGTCATTTCATTGCCATTACTGGGTATGGACGCAGTGCAGGCACTCGGGGGTTATAAACTGTCACATAACACGCTGTTATCATGGGGGCATCCAATGTTTTTTTGAAAGAGCCTTCTGTGACAAAAGCCTAACTACCTTCATAGTCCTTTATCCTGCTTATATATAAGTTCCATGCAAACATCACTGTCCAAGCCACATCTTAGAGGAGGTGTGAGTTAGTGCATGAACATATATGTACGTATGTAGATTGAGCGAAGGAAAATCACGTTTGACCCCCGCTATACACTACTGAAGTAGTCACCAATCTCGCCCATAGAGTGTGACTTGCAAGGAGATGGCCTGGCAGCTACTGTGAACTGTGAGACTGTGTCTGTAGGAGTGGGTCCCTCTGGCTCAGATCACTAGAACTGAGCCACTAATGATCTCTCTACCAGGGCTACCTGCCAGAGAGCAATGTTTGGCAGCAAACACAAGAGGGAGGGAGAGAGGAATAGCAGGAGTAAGGGAATGAGGGACAACAGAGAAGTGACGAGAGGGGAGGGAGGGGAGGAGAGAGGAGGGAGGAGGGAGAGGGGAGGGGAGGAAGAGAGGAGGGAGGGAGAGGGGAGGGTTGGAGAGAAGAACACAGACTGAGAGGGAACCATGAAATGAATGAGAAGACAGGACAGAGTACATATATACCAAGGAGGAAGAAGGGATTAACACTGCAGAGACAGTATGACTAGGGAGGATAGTGGTAAATTCTTCCCAGCTTAGATATTTGTACCTCCAATCAATGCCTGGCTGGTGATCTCACCATACAATAATGCACCTATACCACAATTTCCAGCAATCAGGTAGCCCCATATCAGCAATTTCTGAGTTCACACAGTGGAAGACCATGATCGAGCCTCAATCCCAGAGGTTTCTATGAGCAAACAGACACTCAACATGCACTCTGTTGGGAGAGTTAGCACAGTCTGCTGTGAGGCAAACACTAACAATGGAACAGCGTTTATCGCTTCTTTCAGGGCAGCATTCCTGCTGACAGGCTGCAAGTGTATAACCATACACTGTATGAACATGTGTAATAGGTGCAAGCAAGCAACCTAAAGCTACAGAAAGAGGAACCGTTGCTCAACGTTATGTACACAACACAAAGATGACGTGCTTAGAGAGCATGTGCAAGAGGCTTGTTTCTGCGCACAAAAAAACCTGCAGCAAAATAAAGTCCTTTCCTTACTTATACGCTTTTGCTAAGATGTGATGTTAACTGCATAGTGTGAGCCAGCAGTATTGGAGAGCTGGCAAATCACGTCACACACTGGTAACTTCCACTGTTTAAGTTCCACTCAAAGAGCAAATGTACACACTACTAACACCTTGACATGTGTGTGGATATCAGAGAGCGAAACTCTATCTTCACCTGAGCCAACACAACAATAAAACTCTCGGAGACTACCACCAGTCAGTCATTGAAAAAGCAAAACATTAACCTTTCTGTGCTGCTGTGCTGAGTGTGTGGAACTGCAGAGGAAATGGTGTGGACATCCTGGTGCAATCACTCAGTCTACACTAGCACAGGATACTGGCCAGGATGGGAGTGAGGGAAAATATGTGTACCCCATACACTTTCCCGCGTGCTTATATAGGCAGGCTCTGGGCACTGGGATGGACTATAATAATATGCTGCAAGCAAAATGTATGCAGAACTTTTACTGTGCAGGAAGATAACCCAACTATAAGTATGCTGCGACAATGTGTGTTGTGCTGCAGTATACTTAGGAATTGTGATAACGCATCTCTACACTATTCTGTCACGGCATAGAAGGCATAGCTATCCCATCTGGCACAACTGTATAAGAGTCAACGCCGCCACGTCGCCGCAAGAGTTTAGAGAGCCACAGCAGTAGCTAACATCACCGCTTCAGTAAGTATAGAGTAAATAGTAAAGGCTCTGGGCTCGGGTTTACAAGTATTGGTCACCGGTTGCAGAAGAATAAAGTCGCAAGGGTGCCACCATAGAACGCTGTGCAGACTGACAAAGCTCACCTGCTGGGCGACGGGGTCCAGGATGGACTGGATGGTCTTGGTGTGGAACACTGGCATAGCTGCAACTTGCTTCTTTTGCGGGTGAGAGTTTGACAAACGGAGGATTTCTCTTTTCTGTCCGACTTACTGGTGGAAATGCGGGCGGGTCGCTCTTTGGACCCAATTTATGCGGTTAATTACATCATCGGAATCCACGTGATACCATTATCGGCATATCTTTGTTCAATTCAAGGAGAGAGGGCGAGCCCGCAAAGGAGTTGGTCTCTTCACGCCCTACGTCGCTCGATTGCCGCTTCGCTCCCGTGTGGTGGTTGTCGTCGGCCCAAACATAGTTTCGTGTGAGAAGACGGACGGGAGACAAGCTTAGCGCCAGTTGGAGACCCACCGCAAATTGTGTGATCGGCCACGAGGCGGATCTTGGATGTAGCCTCTCCTCGCTAATTGACTTCCTGTCTCTTTCAAAACCCCAAGCAGAAGGAAATATTCATTCCGCGCTGGATCCGAGGTGAGAAGGGAAGGAACGGAGGCCGTGCCCAGAGCTTGGGCTTGTGCGAGAGGAGGGAGAAACGTTCGTGTACGTGGGAGCGACCGCGCGCCACATATTCCGTCTTTTTGACACCAGACCCCCCTTGTGCGTGATCGTTATCCGCCTTTCAAAACACTTGACAAAAAGACATGCCTACCCTCTGTTGCAGTCTCGTCTATGAGCTGTAGTGGATCGTGGAGCCGTTCCCTAGATTTACGCCGGAAACTGGTGCAGCTAACGCTTTTGTTCTGTTGTGTTGCGTGCTCACGATCGCCGCGTCTCTCTGACCGACGACCCTAGCGAGCTTCGTGTCGTTTCTCGGGCCGCTTGCTACACACGTTACTAACTTCGCCGCCTTGTTTCTCCCAAAATGTACTTCCCTCCCTCCTCGAGAAATGGCTATAATACGCACGCGCCGTCGACTCACGGCGTACACGCTGGGGTTGGGATACTGTATACCGGCCGTCGGTTTTCCCAGCGATACCGGGATTTGCACGTACGTACGATATTGTCAGGCAAATTATAGCTAGCTAGACTAGCTAGTGCGAGGTGTTACACATTCTTGTACATTTTACTCCTCGTATAGCGCACACTGTATATACATAAAGGTGCGTGTATGCACAACACAAACTGTGCAAAACCATGTATCAAAAGTATGTTTTCTTGTATCCTTGTGCAAATTTTTTCTGCTCTGTAGCTCAGTATGCGTGTTCTTTGTCAATATTCACGGTGATAAAAAGGTGTGATTAGAAGAAGGCGTGATGGTGTTTTTGTGGCGTATAAACTATGCCAAATTGCCAAAATTTTGAAATTACTGTGTATGTACTACAGTAATTCCACATATCCCCAGTGCTCATTGAGGAGCTAATCTGTTTTTGGAGTCCGCTAATGGGACGCGGGGAATGTCGTTGCTGCATGTTCGCTTGCACTCTGGTTGGAAATCAATTTCTATATTTGTGTGTGCAACTTGCTTATTGTGTTACTACCGGCGTGTAACGTGAGGACCGTGCAGGCATACAGTAGTAAGTACGTGGCTTGGGCCAGTGGGGAGTGGGATTCAGAAACCTGTGTTGCTTCTCGAGGCCGGCCCACCCTTTGATGGCACAGTAGTATGTCTGCAAAATCATGAAGCCGTTACCACTTTATGCTTGCTTGTTGACTTGATTTTACTATAGTGTGTTTTCAGTGCTCAAAAGCATATATATTGAAGCCTTTGCCGTTTCGCTTGCTTGCTGCATTATGTCCTGATTTTACTATGCGTGTTCTCAGTGCTCAAGACACCATGGCTTACTGTTGAACCAAATAAAAACCAAAAATTGCGCGTGTCAAACTCGCTGTGTATGTATATATCTGAGTGCCACTGCCGAAGGGATTGATTGCATGCTTAATGTGCCAGGATCTAGAACCCAATGTATGTAGCTTCACCTCAAGATTTACGTTGCTGCATATATTTGTGGATGTTTCATTCTGTAGGATGGACACTTCAAATGACTCGACAGACGCCGCCAATGCTGAAGGTGGTGGCAGCGATCAGACGCACGCAGGCCTCTCTCCAAGTCGAGAACTCTTGCGAAACCCACTGTCTAGATCGCCCATCGGATCGACGGCAGAAAAAACGACTCCTCCTCCAACCAAAGACGGCGGAGAAGAGAAACGCGAACAAGTGCCTCACGAGGACGGCGAAAGGAGCGGAGAAAGTTTCGACGAGGAAGAGAACAAAGTTGAAATGGAAGATGAACCGGGTCACACGTCAGCAGAACTACAGCGAGCTGAAGAAACGAAAAATCCCGATGATGGCATCATTAAGCCAGAGGTGGAGGGAGAAGAAGAGAGAGATGAAGAGTGTATCGTGGACCATACACCAGACAGCTCAACCGCCGAGGACACTGGTGGTGAGAAAGTCGTGGCACCCAATGAGGCTGTGGAGCAAGAAGAAGAAGAAGCAGGGACGGCCCTGAAGCCTGGTTTATGTAAGAGCCATGAGGAAGATCCCAGTGAGGATCCCAGTGGGGAAGGATATCCGATGGAGGTTGAGAATGAGTGCCGGAGGAAAGAAGAAGGTTGCACGGGAGAGACAGTTGGTCTTCAAACAGAAGAAACCACGAGAGAGTCCGACAATAGTGCTGAAAGCCAGACACAGGGTTTTGCTGGAGAAGAGGGAGCAGAGGCAGTCACAGAAGACAAGCAAGAAGACGTGACGACCCAGGAAGAAGAGGACGAGCTAGAATCAACGACGGACGAAGCACAAGGTGGCCACAGTCCCGGGAAGACACCCAGTGGGGAGGATCAGACTGAAGCTGGGCCCACTGACGCAGAGAAGGATTCAAAACCTTTCAACGTTCCTGTGAATCTTCCAGGAGAGATGGCTGTTGCGCCGTCTGGCCCTGTCTCGTCTTCATCGGTCTCCCCTCCCTCACTTACCACACTCTCGAGCCCTCCCCAGGTCACCTCTTCTTCTGTCGTTTCCGATAGTTCCTCCACTTCCACACACTCTCCTCCACCGGATCCCATCACCGATTCTTCTTCTCTCCACTCCCCAACTCCACATCCTCCCTCCCTCACTTCCCCACCCTCTCTCGCTTCTCCGCCGCCTTCCAACATCGATAGTGCACCCCCCTCTCTACCACTTGCCACTCTGCAATCTCCCACCGACACTGTTCTACCGCGGCCCACATCCACCCCACCACCCCACGCCACTTCTCACCCATCTCCCCTATCTCCCTCTTCACAAATTCCCACAATCACTCCTCTGCAACTCCACTCACCTAAAGTAACTCCTACGTCACTGAACGAACCTACCGTCAATCCTCCAACTGTTACCACTTTACCTGAACCCCCCAGCACGACTATTGAATCCCCTCAACTATCTCTTACTCTCGCGTCATCTACACCACT
Organism: Geodia barretti; assembly: GCA_030341885.1. Taxonomy (NCBI): domain Eukaryota; kingdom Metazoa; phylum Porifera; class Demospongiae; order Tetractinellida; family Geodiidae; genus Geodia; species Geodia barretti. The sequence goes on along the minus strand of CASHTH010002372.1, from coordinate 16,896 downwards.
ACCTACACCATCCGACCCCACGTCCTCTAATGCTTCAAAGGTCATCCGTACACTTCAAACAGGACAAACTCTAACTCATATCCATTCCACTACACCAGGTGACACTATAATAACCGATGGGAGGAGCATATCTACTGATAGTAGTATCGGTAAGGAAGAGGTTGAGAGAGTGGGAGGGCTGGAAGAAACGACCGAGCAAGAGAGGGGAGAAGACGCAAATGAGTCTATGAAGAACGATGTTGAGATGGTTGGGGAACTAACGGTGTCGCGGGCACGGAAGAAGGTGGAAGAGTGGGTGGCGAAGAGGAAGAAGGCATGGATGTGGAGGTGGGTGAGGAAGAGAACAGAAAAACAGACGCTGTTGTTTTGCAGTCACCCCATGAGACCACTGCTCCCGAGGATACGGGGAGAGGGGAGGAAGATATGGAGGTTGACGGACATGCAGAGACCGACTTAGCCTCTTCGTCTTCGGTTGAGGACAAGAATGCAGAGAGTATGTGTGGGCCAAAGGACACTGCAGAAGTAGCAGGAGAGGATAACTCGACAATCACGGATGATAGCCACTATGAAGGAGCAGAGGATGACTCGAGAGTCATAGGTGATAGCCAGTCCGAGAGCTTGTCTGCTGTAACTCCAGTCCAGGGGGAAGAAGTTTCAGACGTTGAAACAGGTCCTGTTGAAGAGGAACAGGTAGATGACTCGTCGGCTGTACCTCTGGGCCTACAACCACCCGTGGGGGGTGTTACAATAGATGACTCATCGGCTGGACCTCTGGGTCTACAACCACCCGTGGGGATGTTACAGTAGATGATGTAGAGAACGACAACCAGAACAAGGTTGACTCTGTAGATGGGGCATCATCTCCTGCTAGTAGCATAGAACAAGAAAATGACGAACAGGAAAAGGACAAGGCAGGAGGCAGCGAGGAGAGAGACAATGAAGATAAACCAGCAGTAGGCGGTACACTGTCAGCTACCCCACCCCAGTCTTCTCTTGACTCGGGACCCAGCATAGCCAATCCTGGTCAAACACCAGAAAAAGCCCCTGAAACACCAGTTGAGGATGTCGGTGAAGACGGGGCATCTCACGCAGAGAGTGACACCCAGACAGTAGAGGCACAGTCTTCAACCGGTACCGTTAACCCCTGTGCAGAGTTCGCGGCAATCTTCTGGCGAGAGAGTGAGTGTTCGAACTCTAAGACGAAGAGCTAGCGATTCCTCGTCGCCCTCGCAAGTTTCCTCACACGGCGTGTCCCCTCCTGTTCGTCTCCGGCGAAAATCAAGCGACGTACCGTGTCCACAGTCCGGCACTGCTGATACCGTCTCCCTTCCAGTGTCAGAGGCAGAGGCTAATCCAGAGCCAACTCAAACTCCACCCTCAACTGTGTTTCCATCGATATCTACAGCATTGGCTGAAACGAATCCCTCAACAAAACCCTCACTGACCGTGTTTGGAAGTCAGGTGCACCAGACCCCGCCCGCTGGTCCTGAAACCACACCCACACCACAAGTACAGTCTTCAGTCGAGCCCTCATCGTCACCTCAGGGGTCTAAGGCACAGCTTCAGCTAGTCCCCACACATGCAGTGAGCTCTACGAGTAACACTGTGGGAACCGGTGCGCAGAAGCCCACTGACACTACACCAGCTGTAGTAGTGAGCACAGCTAAAACCACTGTCCACGTTTCTCCCTCCATTTCCACCTCGCTCTCTCCCTCCGTCTCGGCCGCGCCTCCTGCACCAACAGCCACCGCTCCCCAGCTCCCTCCGGGCTACCAGCCCGTCATCCAAGTCACCCCCAGTGGGCCCGTGGTGACCCTCATACACACCTCCCAACTCAAACTTGCGTCTCTCCAGCTCTCCCAGCAAGCAGCTGCAGCTGCCTTGGCTGCAGTCGCCGAAAATAAGAAAGCAGGTGCAATTATCCCTCCGTCTCCTGCTGGACCGACCGGCAAAGCTGTCACGTCAAAGTTTGAATCTCCCGAGAAGAGGCCGGTTTTGACAGGCGGGCGTCCGGAAACACTGCAGCGAGGTTCCGGGACCTCTCCGCTGACATCGGTCCAGAGGATCGCGGTCCCAAAGCCACAGACATTCGAGTCAATGCAGGCGGTGAGGATTCATCCGGAGCAGAGGGATCTCCCGGAGGTCGCCGGGGTGGGATCCCAAACAGAGCCCACCACCGCTGGAGGAGGAGGAGAAGGGGCGTCTTCTTCCCAGTCGGACACCCCGCAGTCGTCTCAGTTAAAAATACCCATCGCGGCCGTCTCTTCTCTTTCCTCACCTTTGCTTTTGTCGAGGAGCCAGGTCAATCACGAAGCGAACTCGGAGAAAGTGTCGCCTCAGCAGTTGTCAGCTCCGGTGGCTCACGTGCCCGTCGTACAAAGGGCGGGGTTGGAGGAGCGGGCAGAGGGAGGAGGGAGAAAGGAGGCGGAGTCAGAGGGGACCGAAGGAAACAGAGTGGATGGAGTCAAGATAGCTGAGAAGTTGATGGTCCAGAAGGCAGAAATTCTCGGATCATGTGAGTCTTTATAACTTTACACAATATCCAAAAACAGCCTTCTACCTCGTAGTTTCAACATACGTACATACTGAGTGAGAATATACTGTGCCATAGGTTTGAAGTTGTTGTATTGTGTTGAAGATTTGAACCGCTACCAGCTGGTAGCTTAGTTGGTAGAGCGCTCGCCTAGACTGCAGAGTGTCATTCGAATCCCACCCAGGGCAGCTCTTTTTTTTAGCTGTCCTGGGTGTAGTTGATTTGTTTGTTGTGCCTTTGCCTTTCTACCTCGTAGTTTTCACATACATCCATTTTAAAACGTTTTGTGCCGTATTTTTCGTAAATATGCAAACATCCATAAGTCTTCACTATACAGTTCAGAGTGTGTACTGCGTAGTGTGGTAATTTGCGAGCGAAGTGAGTCTACCTATTCGTCTGCATTGTGAGATGTACCCAGCATTACCAGCCTTATTATATATATACTTACGCAATGCCCTATGATCAACACTGGTGTGTAACAAAGTGAAATCATTGCTTCAAGACTAAAGTTCGCTTGCCAAAAATTGCATTGCAGTAGTGAGTGAAACGATACCTTTGATGTGACAATGCTGTTCTTCTGAACTCAAAGTGCATATTGTGTCTACTGCCATGTATGCACTGTATGGTCACCGTGTGATGTCATAAAGTGTGATGTCATAAAGTGTGTCAGGAAAAGACTTCACGGGCAGCGATCACTTTAAAGCCAACTTCACACGAGGCTACTTTGTTTCTAAGTTGCAGCAACCTCCTTTGATGGACCCAGCCAACAAGTTGCCAGAAATAGACACGCCATCTATTTCTGGCGACTTGTTCCCTGGGCTAATCACGGCAATAATTTGGGAACTTACTGCAACTTTTTTTAAGCAACAATGTCAGAAAAACCTCAGTATTGATAAACCACTGCGGTACTGTTTGTCACCTACAGTTGGGACATCGGGGCGAGAGGACTTCCAGCCGAAGCATATCTCGACCATTCAGTGCCATACCGGTTCGTCGTCAACGACAACGGGGACCAAATCTCCCCAGGTTGCCGTGATACCACCTCTGGTCGACCTCACCAAGGTGACCTCTGACTCGGACAACGGCAAAAAGGACGACAAGTCTAAAGGTTCGTCTGGTGTGAGCGTGTTGATACGAATCATGTTTTTTAGAGCCTGTACATACGTGATCATCCCACAGAGGAGCTGAAAAGGCCAAGGATAGATGTTTATTGTGTAGGCCAGGACTTCCAAACTTCAGATGTTGATACATGTAAATTCCCATTAGCAAAAGGTGATTATATCCTAGTGTAGCCAATGTGTTGCAACCCCATACTACAGTATGTACAGTACACCTCAGTGCAGGAATATTTTGCTACATACACAATATCCAGAGGCCAAATCACTGTAACTCGGTGACATCCACAACAGTTACTACTTCACGTATGTACATGTCTTTTTGTACCTCCTCCTCCCCCTCCCCTCCTCCCCCCCTCCAGAATCTTCCAGTGAAAAGCAACCGGTGATCAGAAGGTTTTGGACCACATCTTGGACACCCCTCAATGTGGTACATACAGTCTATACCACATTCACGTCTCATTACAAAAAAAAAGCCCCTGCATGCAGAGCGTAATTTCTACCGCATTCACGTATATTATGTCTATCTTGAATAAAGATCAAGTGTGCTATATATGCGCAGCCCCACCAATTCCATTCCACGCGCGGTCATTTGCTACTCTAAAGGCTAGTTTTAAATCCAGACAGTATATATGAAAAACCAACACAGCACTTCTGTAAACAGTAGTATGTACCCAACTATGGACAATGGGAATTTCATGTGTTCTTTGAACAGCAGTTGAAAGTTCCACGACAGAGGAGAATGTGTATAAGGGCTAAATTTAGAAATGTTACTAAAGATAGAACTAAACAATAGGGGCACAGTGAAAGAATGCAATTGAGTTCCGTTTTTAGTAACATTTCTAAATTTAGCCCTTATTATACTGCCACATTCCCTTTAAACTGCATACCAAAACTGTACTGCTCCTCCCAAACTCCGCCCCAGAACGACCTGGAGTTCATAGGGTCCGACTCAAAGGGCAACCTGTACTGGTACGACGGAGGACGCAACATGTTCCTGTCGCCTCCCCACCCCGACCACCGACACAAACCAAGGTCAGTGTGGCAGGTGCTGAGTCTAGTAAAGCCTACATGTGTACGGTTTTTTTATATGGGGGAAGGGGTGGGGGCAAGAGGGCCCCCTGAAATGCCTTTGCCCCCCTGAACTATAGCTCAAATCAAAGACAGCGGTGCCCACGTCTGGGTTACCTGCCACAATGCCAGCACTCTCTCCCCCCTGCCCTAGTGTATATTTGAGATTTGCCCCACCAAAAATTCATTTCCTGAATAAGCAAGTAAAGTTAAACGTTGATCATCTAAGTGTATGCTGTCTTTGAGAGTATGACACTTGGTGTTTTGGGGGTAAATGCACGTGTAGGTTTAAGTGTCAAAAACCCAGCCCCTCCATCTATACATACATCTATACATTACTACGTGCCAATGATTTCGGTGTTATTGCAGGGAAGCCGACATGCAGTTGGTGTGCAAGTCAATGGTACAGTGGACGACAAAACTCAAGTAAGTTTATAATAAGATCATAATGTTGTGGCACTAGTGTGCGAGCAGTTCGGCAATAATTCTCTGTGCGCGTGCCACTCGCAAATGGCGGTACATTATTCTTAAGCATGCGTTTTAGCAAAGGCCTGCAGCATCGAATTTATCGGTGCTAAAGTTCCACCGCGGTGAATTCTTCGGTAGTGTTCCACGTGCATTTCCGGTCGTGACAGCGCGCATGTGAACAGTCAAGGACGAACCCTAGAACAACATTCCCACACAAACAGATGAACTGTGCAATTGAGTACACTGTTCATCAGTGAATGTTTTTTATCGTAAACTACTACAGTATTATCCCTGCATATTTCTCTGCTCTGCACTTACAAATATTTGCAACCTTATACACAACCTCAGTGCAGCCACTTGTGTCGTTATAAACGAGACTTTTGAATGGCCTGTATGTCACTGTGAAACTGAAACTTGTAGCCCACACCATGTGCTTTATGTATTCAGAGCTGTGTAGCTCCAGAGATTTATTGCAATCAGTCTCACTAGCAACAAATTTAGATGGTCCCAATAACAGGACACCTTACTATTTGGGGGTCAGAATGTCCCCTGGGAAGTATATTCAGGGGGACAAATGAAGAGATAGAGGGACGATTGTCCAACATGGTATCCGCCATGAGTTCTAGAGGTGCACCCATTGAGCCGAGTCCTGCACTGGCCTGATGCTGTGGAACCTCCAATCGGTATCTGCCTGCGGTTTTTGAGAGTGCTAGGGTTTGTGGACAAAATAGCATATTCCAGGGGTAATGTTATAATTATTATACTGAACGGGAGTAAGTATGAAGGGACCATTAATCGTCCCCTGGTGAAAGCGCTGAAGAAAGGCAGATCGCTCACACGCTCACTCGGGAAACTCTCGACTCAGGTGCCCGCCTGCCCGTTCGCCCCTCGACCACTCCCGCCCCACTTGGCTCCTGCGCACGCTCCTATATGCCCAGCCCTGAGAGGCCCAGCAGCCGCCATTTGTCTAGTTCGCACCTCCCGGAGTCGCACTGCAGAGGAACACCAAAGACGCCAAGGACGCCACCCCAGATCTAGACACCTCTACCCGAGCGTGCCCCCGTCGCTCATCCCACTTGACTATCTCACGTCAATTAAAGAGAATCCGTCGGCCGTAAACGGCACCGTCTCGTTTGCCGCTACAGTCCGACAGCACTCGATCATAGCATACCCAGACCAGCACACCTCTGAGCCTCACAGGAGAATAACAATATCTCTTCTCGCGCCATCCCCTCTACATCTCCCTCCCCGCGTATCTGTGAGTCACCCCCTACCCCGTTTGCTCCCCACACCACCCCATTCCATAAACCACAATTTCTAGAAGAGACCAACTAGAGGGGCCCGAACCGCAACCGCAACCTATCAGTAGGTACTGTGCTTTATGTGTACCACAACTCTCAGGTGTGACCTGAGATGACCATAGCGACAAATGGCTTACTGGTTGGAATTCAATTAAAAATTACACTAACTTGTTTTGTGAAGACAGAACGAACATTTTCGGTCAACTAAAACCAAGGTTTTTATTTGAACCAAAGGGTATGCTTTTAGAGACTTTCAGGTAAAATACAACTGTATTCATTTGTGTTCCGAAAAGATTGCCCAAAGTTCAGGGTATTTAGCCTATTGCTCATACCCTATGTTAGGATATAGTTATATGTAGATGTTGATGTATGGCACGCCCCATATGTGTAGTTTGGGTGTACTACAACCTTGGTGTTGCTACGGAAGGGTTTTATGTGCATGGCATGTGTTGCCAAGTCTGTAAACTGCGTAACAGTTTGCACCTCTGTGTGGTGTTTGTTACACATGAGTAAACGATTGGTGGAACCTGGTTCTTGCTGACCAACCATACCATAATAATATACAAGAAGGCTGGAATTTTAAAAAAAAACAGTGTTAGTGTGGTAGAAAACCACCTCAAAAAACTGGCACCAGTGGGACAAAAACCACAATATACCAGTGGACGAACCTCTGATAAGGGAACCTCTGAGATAGGGGTACGGAACCTCTCTACATAAGGACAACTTGTTTCAACCCATTGCTAATACTGTTACCTACGAGATAGGGGATGACCCTCTGTTTAACAAAGGGACAAAATCGTTGACCCATCGTTGTCCCTTGTTTAGAGGTTTCACTGTACACTTGAATGCAAACCTGTTGAATTGAGAGGAGAGAGAGTAATCACATGCTGGTCTTTTTTTGGGTGTTACAGAGGAAAGCCGAAGAGGGGGGACCAGACGGCCTCATCCAACTGATCAACTCCAGGCAAGCATCAGCAAGACCAGCAGGCACGAGACAGGCAACCAGTTCAATGAAAGGAAGCAAAACCCAAACAGCAGACAGCCCAAGTCCAGGACAGAGCCTGTCCACGCAGCACCTTCAGATTGCTGCAGACAACAGCAACATATTAAGCAGGTAGCCCAAGTGGCATCCCATCGGACCTCTGCATCTCTCTCCTCTGCCTCTTCCTCCTCCTCCTCCTCCTCCTCCTCGCAGGCCTCGGCGAATTCAAAGCCGTAGTTGTGAATCCGCGGGACGGGACGACCCAAGAAAGGCGATCAGTTGCAAGTCCAAGTCGTCATTCACGCAGCAGGGGGCTCGGCGATACTAGTGGTCCTCCACAGGCAGGCGGGTGTCAGGCCGTCCCTTTCCTCCCTGTCCTTGGCAACATAAGTCCCAGCAACTCGTGCAAGTCAGTCATGCCTCAAGGAGGGGGGGCTGTACAGCTACCAGTGGATCCCCCTCAACCCGCCCAACCCAAACTCACCTCCAAGGCGGAGAAGGGGCGAAAACCATCCTCCGTATCGCTGGCAACGGAGCTGAACAGGGCAAAAGGTGTTCGGACCTTCTACGTCGGGATGGGAGCAACGAAAGGGTACAAAAAACCCCACTCATTAATGGAATCAGAACCAGGAGGCCGGAAGCGACGAGGGGACGGCGTTCAGGGAGCACCAAGTAAGGACTGAAAACAGGCAAGTTAGTAGGAGAAGGAATGGGTAAAGGGTAACTTAAAAAGAGACACGGGTTCTTGTAGAGGAAGACGTAGTATGGAAAAAGCGTGAGTAATATAGATAAACGTTTGGACGTAAACACGTAGAAAGAGGCGACTGGGAAAGAAATCCGCCGTGGATGGCGCGGGAGACAGGGCACACTAGGCGGAGGATGGCCACCCGTCGGCCCCACTGGCTGGGAATGTGTGTGTGAAGGGAAAGCCAAACACCAAAGAAGGAGAAAGAAAGAAGGGGGGGGGTTCGCAGCGGGGAACTCATGAAACCTCCAGTTTTGCCCCGGTCTTTTATATGTCAGTCTATGCCTTGAGACGGGGGGGGACTGGTCAAATGGAGTCGTTTGATTTCCGGGTCCACAAGTCGGTCGAAGACAGCGCGCGAGGTGCTATTAGAAGCGTTCAGGTGGAGAGACAGAGAGTGGGGAGGACGCAGGACCACAATTTCTCTGTCACGGATAGGGAGCGAGGAGGGGAGTAATCTATGGCGGGAAGCGGTGGGCGGTAACCACGCCGGAATTCCGCGCACACCCAACAGCACTCCCTCCTCTCCTCTCCCCGCCGCCCCCCCTCCCCCCTTCCCTTCCTTCCCCCCCCCCCTTTTCTATCCTCTTACCCCAATCTCCCACCCTCCTCTCCAATCCCCCTCCATCACTTCCTACCTTGACTCACCCCCCCTTTCACCCCCCCACCCCCCTCTTTCCCGCCCCCCCCCACCGCCCCCCATCCCCCCCCCTCCCTCTTCTCACCTCTCCCACCTAAAGAACAACCCCCCCACACTCCAAACCCGCAACTACCTAGATGAGATACCATAAATAACACGAGCAGGCTCAGAATCCACAGATGTTAATATGACCAACTAGAGAGGAACACCACGATACCAGACACACAAAACAGAACACCACAAAAACGAAAGAAACCCACCACTCAACCACCCCCCAACCAAAAACACACACAACACAATCAAGAAGAACCCCAAAAACAAGACACACCCGGAACAACCCCAACACACCAAACATTGCTAAAAACTTACACGGAAGTGATGTACGGCCCAAGGATGCTGCGTCTCTCACCGGGGAAGAGCTCCGAGCGGGGTTGTCACAGCTCGAGAAGGAACCTCCGAAAACTGCTGGAGCCACGCCCCCACATCCGAGGGAGGGGGGGAAGGGAAAAAGGGAGGAGGAGCAACACCGTAGATTGACGACTACTCCGTACTCGAGAAGCGGAGTACAACCGAAGATGCGTAAGGCCGGCAGACCACCCGTCAATCGGGGGATCGAAAAAGGGAAGAGCGAGGAAAGGAAAACGCAAACAGAAACCAACTAGACCCGAGTGCGAAAAACAAAGCACTTCCGACGAAAACGAAACCAAAGGAAGGGAGGAAAGAACAGGGAAAAGTGACGGGAAAAATGCAAAAACAGCGAAAAGCAAGAGCAGGCCAAACCGTAAGGACGGACATCGCACCAGCTAAGAAGAGAAAGGGCAGAAAAGAAAACAGAAAAAACCACAGCAGGAAAATCAGCTGCGATGGCCCGCAGACGACAACAAAAAGAATGAGCCTCAAGGGGAGAAAGAAAAACCAAAACAGGCCCCGCAAGGAACGCCAAGGAAAAGAGGAAAGAAGAGCATTCGCAGAAGAACTCGGAAGGCGTCCAGGGCGGTGGATTGACACTGTCTCCTCTGCTTCACCCAGCTTGAGCACAAAGGAGGAAGGAAAGAAAGGGGTCCGTCGGGGAAGGGGGGGAAGAGCAGGAGATGAAGACGGCGTCCGCAGTCGGTTAGGATGGAGCAGATTAAAGGACGAGCGAGGCAGCGGCGGTAAAGGAAGTTGTTTGTTCATTGGAGCAGCTCCGGGTCCGATTCCGAGGAAAAACGCGATTTCCAGTTCTGGAACTGGGAGGAGGCACGTGTTTTTCTCCCAAGACAGCGGAGCTCCAGTGACTAGTTCCAGCGGACAGTAGCAGTGAGCAATCAGCTGGGAGGAATCGGGGGCGGTGGAACGGCGCGAAAAACCGCAAGCCAACTCAAAGACGGCTACTAGTGTCGGAGGGACGAGGGCGAGGAGGGGCGGAGGGGGATGGAGCGTGGTGACGGCTGTGGAGGGGAAGGGGGGAGGGAGGAGGAACTGGAGGTGAACGGGTCACGCGGAAGACAGGAGCCTTCTTTGGGGTAGTGGATGGATGCCCATGAAAATGGAGGAAAGCGAAGAGAAAGAAGAAGAGAAAGTAGGAGGGGCCAGACCTGCCGGGAAAGAAACATGGGAGAGGGCAAAGGGGGGATGCAAAGAGGGCCAGTACGGTTTTCTCAGTCTGAAGAGAGTAGCGGGTGGGGAAGAGGACGGAGGAGTGGGGTTAAAGGAGGATAAAGGGCAAAGGAGGCAGAAGGCAGAGCCGAGCCCAAACAAAGGGGGGGACGAACCGTATAGAAGGATGGTGAACGAAGAAGGACGATAGACGAATTAAAGAACGCGCAAACCGCGGGGGAACCCCCCCCCACCGCACGAGAGAGCGGCAGAAAAAAGAGGAGTGAGGAAGGGCCTAGGAGAAACTCCGTGGGTGGAGAACAGGCGGGGAAGAGGGGGACGAAAGTGGGGGAGGGAGGAGGTCAAGGTTAGTTCGATTTAGTTTTTTTTTTTGGAAGTGTAAGGAAGAAGAGGGAGAGGAGGAATGTGAGGAAGAAACAAAAGAAAGGGGGAGATCACGGAAAAATTGGTCAGTATTCCCCAACTGACCCTTTTGGAGTCACTGCCACCAAAGAAAGAGACAAACGGAAGGCCAGAGGTGGGTTTGTGTGCATTAAAGTGGTGAATCTGGTAATGTAAGTTGTTTGGGTTATCTGGCCTTTTCTACTATAATCATCGGTGATATGTATTTGGAATTTTGTGACCATGTGTGAACAGTAGACTCTGTTCTCTCAGCTCTTTTGCAACCTGCTGCTTCCAAGTGCAGGCTCTTTCGCAAAGCATAGTGCCTAAGGGAATTTGCAGCGACAGATTCCAGCATGTACTATGCAACTTTCAATCAAACAACTTGATTGGGTTTGCTGTAGCACGCGACAGAGTTACTTGTGTATAGTGGCTTATGTGCATACTTCCTATACTTCCCTATATAGCAGGACAAAAGAACATGAGGAGCCAGTGACGAGTGAGCGACTGGCTCACGGAGTCCGTGGAGAGGACTATAGCCCGAGGAGCGCAACCTACTCGTCCTTCTAACTCGGGCAGAGTTTAGTTAGAAGGGCAGACCTCAGCACACTGAGCGAGCAGGACAGAGATGCGATCCGAGGAAGCCCGTGGAAAAGTTTTTTAGGACCACGTCGAGGAAGCACGACAGGCGACGCTCGGCAAGACGACGATGTTTTTCTTGCGTGAGGGTGAGGGAGGGTAGATCTCGCGGCTGGAGGATGAGGTATGGGAAAACTTACAGGAAAGTGCCAAGGGATTTTCGGGCAACCGTCATCACCTCCCACACAAGTCAGATGTCTTTGCGCGTTAGAATTTTGCTTATTTCGAAATCTGCTCATAGCTAATTTACGTGATGCATTTCGGGCGGAGTGAAGAGGGAAGACGATAACTATGCAGATGTCGAGCTCGTCACAGTGCCACGCTACAGATCCCGCATCCATTCTACGAAAGTGCTTATGGTTCTTACCATACGCAATTAGACCGTGAGTCGTGGGTGACTCTAGCGATGTGGAAACCTCGGGTGATATTTGGTTGTGGTATCGGCAATTGCACTAACATCTCCATCATACATGTTTATCATTTTTATACACCTTTCCAGCTGCATCGTGATCATAATCATGTACTGTATGTGATCAGTGCATAACCCTCGCCACTACAAGTGTGAAGGCTCCCTCCCGTTCCTTGTAACCAGTACAGGCTTCCCAGCAAGCTCAGTAGTAGCACTACATCCCATTCCCTGTCGTAGTTGCAAGCCTCTATGCTGGCAAGAAGCGCTGTCTCCTGCGGAGTCCGCGAGAGCGGAGATCTCTAAGTACGCACACTCGCCGCGGGCGCTAAAACTGGCCTTTCTCCAGCTTGCGGGCTCTCTCGCTCTAGAATCTTGCATTACCGAGCATAGGCTAATGCCTACCACATATCCACGTCTCAACTTCAGAACTGCCGCGGTTTCCAAGAAAAAAGTCAGTGACTCACACCACTACTCACAAAATCCCGTAGTATAAAACCACGGCGCATGCCCAGAGGCAGCAAAAAACAAATGTGCGCAATATTTGCTAGGCTAGACACAGGTCACTACATACTCACGTGCGCGCGTGGTGCTGTGAAGAAGATGCAGCAGAGTATGGCTCAAGGGAAGAGAATGTGCTAGGTCTGTCTATATCTGTCACAACAAGTCAGTGATGATGTAGGTAGACTTCCTGTGCTGCATTTCTACCTTATCTTTACTGTGAGCAAGCCTAAAATAGACTCAAATGGACAAACTGAAGGCTTAGGAAGAGACTAAAAAACTTACAGCTACTGCCGTAATAGACGTACAAGGGAGTGGTCCCTGCCGCAGTGGTAGTGAGGCACAGGATGTGGGACAATAGGATACCTGTGACCTACATGCCCTTATGACTGTTGCATTCGACAAACTGGACATTTAGGGAGTGCTAGGTGGAAAACGACGCTTTCTTCAGCGATCACCCCACACACACACGACGACTAAAACACCCTCGCTGAGACTGACATGCAGACGAAGGTTATTAAACAAAGAAATAGCCCCGTTTTTTAGGCAAAACTGCCTGTTTTGAGTGTATGAGACTACAGGGATCTCCCGTACACAGGTCCACCAGAGGCGTGGTACGGGGTGTCGGCTCTGGGTGAGTAGTGCGAGAGAGACTCGCACCAAGAGACAGCGGGAGAAGAACGGCCATACAGGAGCCAGGTCCAGCAGCAGAAGAGAAGAAGAGAACGGAGAAAGGGAAAGAAAGCGTCGGAAACCTGAGGCACGTAAACGAGAAACACGCCATGTAGAGAGTGTTCGCGTTTGACTGGGTCTACCACTCGCCTGACAGAGCTTAGTGCTTTATTTTATGTGCTTACGTATTGTACTATAGTGTGTTCTAGGTCAGTGCTTTAGTAGTAGCTAACGTATTGTGTAGTGTTAGCGTGTTCTAGTCAGTGCTTTGTATGTAGCTAACGTTTGTGTTTACTATAGTGTGTACTAGTCATTGACTGTTCAATCTTTCTCTTCAAATTGCGAAATTACCTCTTCTAATTCTAGCTCATTGTGATTCACCTTTCTATTCAACCTGCATGTGTAATGCTTTGAAAACCTAAACACTAGCTCATTGCTACATGATATGCCTTTCCTTTTCTTACTCACAGAGGCCCTGTGGCAACCGGCACACAAGAGCACAGCCACTGAAACCGGCGACCCATCTACGTCTTTCTTTCTACAGACAGGCCACGCAAGGCTGCCTGACGCAGTGCTCAAGATTCGCCCTCGCTCGCTTATTCGCCACGCCGCTCAGCCTTCGCTACCTACCCCGCTCCTCCTTTCCCTCCTCTCTGCCCTTCGCTTCTCCATTCGCTACCTACTCCGCTGATTCTCCGCACTCCTCTCTCCCCTCTCCTGCCCTGCCCTTGCTACTCGCCTACGCCTACTATCGCTCTACGCCCCTCGCTAACGCTTACGAACTCCATAATTCAGTGTCACACCGTGCCCAACCCAGCCTCGTGTTCTCAGACTCCTCCATCAAACGACACCGGGAGGAGAGATGACTACTAACAACAGTAACGCGTCACATCGTGATTCGTCTGAGAGTGCCGACGAGGTGAGGGAGGAGGAGCAATGCGGAGAAGTGGAGGGGAGCGCAAGGAGGAGGGGGAGGGGAGTGAGAGAGGAATACGAAGTGAGACAAGGCTCGAACGGAGGTCTTCTTCTCGTTTGCGCACAGTGAGGATACGCGCAAGAGACAGAGGGAGGTGGGCAAGAGCACGAGAGGGTCGATAATTCCAAGCAACTCGGTACTCTCTCGCCGGTTGAGAAAGAGGCAGCAGGCGATGCAGCTCCCACCGTCATCTCCCGCAGAGTCAGCCAACCACTCCCGTATGAGGAGGAGGACGAGAGTGGGGCAGAGTCCGGGCGGAGTCCGCACCTGCCTTCCTGTGACTCACGAAGGTGAGGACGATCGGGAGTGAAGGGGGGCAGCCACGCAGCAGGGGGAGGGGGAGGCGGAGGGAGGGGAGAGGGAGGCGAACTGCCTCTCCTGCGAACACTCTAGTGGGAGACGAGGCCAGCTGGAACGATGGATGACAAGGACACGGAGGATGAGGAGAGTGGAAATAAGAGGAGAGCGAGAAACAGCTGGTGACGGCCGAGATGGATACCTCCAGGAACACGGACAGCACGAAACGCCTGAAGACAAGGTGACAAAGTAAGTGAACCTCATATTGAGCGGCGAATGGGCATCCGTATGGAGTAGAGAAAGTGGCTGCTGGCTCGCACCTCACCTCCCACTACGGCCGTTGCGCTGCAGGAGGAGACAGGGAGGAGGAGAACAACTACACCATCTGTCACGGACACCGCGTCAAAGGAGTCGTGAGTCGACGTCTCAGCCCAGCACCCCACGATCAGCTCTCTCCTCAGCGGCTTGTGTGTGGCTCCCCTGCTCTTGCCACGTCCTGTATCATCCGTCGCCAGCCCACCACAACCCCAGCATGAACATCGCCAGTCTGGGTGTCCTCCCCGACAAACACCAGCAGTCGTCCACATGGTTGGACTCTCTGAGTGGAGGAGCGGCGTGAGGTGACCCTATGCTAGGTGCAACTTCTGGCCTCCACCCCAACAGTGGAGGTGCCACCCACCACCACCACCAAGAACCAGCGATGGCACCAAACAACTGGCCCGGTGGCTAGGCCCAGTTTTGCCCATGTCCTGGTGGCTACTATGGAGCTGGGATCCACCTTATGCACTATCCCCCTCACACGCCGCACAGCCCGTCCTGGAGCAAACTATGTATGGGGTATACCCTGGGGTACCCACACGCTGTTGGGGGCCACCCACCCCGAGACCAGCAGACAGGGCACCTGTATGGACATGAGGGCGGTCCTCAACACAGGCAGACCCCTCATCGTCACCTCCCACCCCTCGGCAGCCTGGGAGCAGCGGCAGTGGGCACTTCCAACTACACCCTACAACTCACCGCTCCGCTGCTGACATGGAATGGGATTCAACAGGCGGGTCCTTCTGCTAGCGGTGCCTCTTCGTCGCAGGGAGGACACGAACCCGCCCCGATAAGCAGCACCCACACTCCTCCCAACCACCCTCCCACCACTCTTCTCCGACAGCTCCCGGCTCGGCCGGAGTCATGACGACGCTCCCCCACGTTCAACACCCTTCGGCTCCCGCCTACCCTCGTCTCACCCTGCCCTCGTCCCGATCAAATCTCAACCTGCACCCCGCAGCTGCTTTCTCGTACGGATTCGACCCAGTAACCCCGCCGCTCTCTCTCACAATGCACAGTTTGTGGCAGCAGCAGCAGCAGCAGATGCGAGCGGCGGGTTGCAGTCCACCCGACCCACCTTCTCCCACCTCCAGCACCCGGCAGCGCGGGGATGTTGGACCCTTCACATGCAGCAGCTCATACAACACGGCGGGGGAATTCCCCCCCGACGACTCTGCAAAGAGACGAGGCGTAGCCGCGCCTCCCAGCAAGGGTCCGGCGGGGCCAAACACCTGCCGCCGTCGTCTGACGGGCTCCGGACAACTCTAACAGAAACAACAACGAGCCTGCTCTCTAAGTCGACCGTCCTCCCGAGGCTCTCCTTCACTGGTACCCGTTTCCATTACAAAAGCCACTTCCGTTCCTTCAACAGACGTTGTCGTCTCTGATTGCTGATTGTGTTTCCAGAGGGGAATTGAATATAACAGTACTAGTCGCGAGAGCAATGCTCTCCTTCTGACTCTTACCCTGATTAATCATGATACAGGCCCTATAGTATATACATTACCACCACCTCCTTGACTATTTACGACCTCACATGTACACATAAGTATTATTGTTTCTCTCCTCTTTTTTCTCCTCCTTATTGCTCTGCTCCTTTTTTCTGACTGCTTGTGCCTTGAAATTTTCTTTGTAAAATTTTGATGTATTTTTTTGTAAATTGTTTTGTATGAATCGTGGATCACTTTTTTTTAATATTTTTTTTTCTGTTCTGTGGACTGCTGTTTTTCTTGTGTACTTCTGAGGGGATAACTTGAAAGCCCTCTACGATTGCATGCGCGGTCCCTAATTGATGGGCTATGCTAGTAGCTCGTAGAGATCTGACACGGATAGTACAGTAGTATGCATGCGGGTTTGTTGTGACTTCTTTGTGCTTCAAGAAAGGTCAATATCGCGGCGCCAAGCGCTCGGCACTGGCACAGTGCGCATGTTGCTGTACGTGCGTGTTTTGTAGCTATTCGTGCGCAGCAAGATGCAGGGCTAG
Source organism: Geodia barretti (assembly GCA_030341885.1). NCBI lineage: Eukaryota > Metazoa > Porifera > Demospongiae > Tetractinellida > Geodiidae > Geodia > Geodia barretti. The sequence continues at coordinate 268 of CASHTH010002372.1, read as the reverse complement.
TATCAGCCTATTTTTTTCACTGGAGGTTCTAATATGAGCTCTGCAACTAGTTCACATTATGATAATTCGGCCAAGGAATGTGACGAACAGTGTAACGGCGCAAGCATTGGCCTTGGCACCGAATTTGCGGCTCCAGAAAAAGATTTTCCGCTCTGAACAAGGGACACTATGGGGCCAACGATTTTGTCCCTTGTAAGAGGGTTGTCCTATCTCAGAGGGTCCCTTCTCAGCGGTTCCACTGTATTTATTATCCAGAGCTCGGTAGACG
>CASHTH010002371.1:0-18321 GCA_030341885.1 Geodia barretti | reverse complement strand
TTTTTTTTTCCTGTGGGATCATTTAAAATTCGTTCATTTTCGAAATTCCCCTTTTCCATTCTGTTGCATGCGTTCTCGTTTCGTATCTACATTGCAAGACATTTTGTTGCACTCTATTATTTTACTGTCGTTTTATCATGTTAAATTCTACATCTGCACACCTTATGGTGTCCACTTCATTATGTATCCATCACGTATTGTGATTAATTATTTCATAAACCGTCTTTGGGAGTTATTATCTAACCCGTTTTTTTTGTATTGTGGTGCGTTTTAATAGTGCCTTTTTTTATGGATTTTTCAATGGTATGGGTAGGCGTTATTTGGAAATGGGGTATGAATAATGAACCTGGTTAACTTTCTAAATCCCGCCCACATATGATTAAACGCCCATACACAATTGCATTTCACACTGTTCACATATATAGTTTTATAGTACGTTTCATTGTAGAAAACGACGTGTTTATTCACGGGCACATAGTTACGGCGAACTACGTAATTGGTCATTCCGATTTTCTTCAGGAACTTGGTTTTCCCTCGTTTTCGGTACTCCGTGCTCCTCGTAACGAGGATATTACACGTGATTAATTTAGTTAAACACGGAACTATATGAATTCCTTTGTACTGGTTTTTGTGGTCTACGTGTAAATCGGGCATTCATACTTTTGTTTACTTACGTTTACTTATAGCGGCCCGTTACATTTCTTTTTATTGATATGTGCGGCTTGGTTATTTGCTGCGCGCTGCGCGATATATGTTATTTGTTTTTGTTATCACGGATTTGTTTTAGTAGTTGGCGCGATTTTTTACGTTTGCGCCAGCACACAAACGTATTTTTCGGTTTTTGCGTCATAAAGCGGCTTCCGCCCCCATACGTGCAACTTCGTAGAAATAAGCAAACGTAATCAAAAAATTATTTTGAGTTGGAAATTAAAAAGTAATCGCTGCGGAATATGCGGCATAAAGCGTGCGAAAGCAAAACACGCATAAAAGTGAAACTCGACATTTCCCTCGAGTTCCCCGTTCAAATTTACGTTCTTCAAAGTACGTTTTTTATGTTATTATCTGTTTGTGTACGTTTCTCATCGTGATATATCCCCTTGGTTGAGGAATTGAAAAGTATCAGGTTCGTATAACCACGCTATAACGTGAACAGTATATAAAACAGAAAATTCATATACATACTATTCCATGGAAAACGCAGATCGCGTGAGATAAAGCGGTTAAATAATGACTCCCACCCGCATTCCCCCCTATGATTTGAAACGTGTGTATAATGGGAATAATGTGTGCATAGGTCAATTTACGCCAACTTTAAAACGAATGTTAATTATCAAATTGAGATACAAAAAAGGGAAACTTGAACATATTTCACTGTTTTCATGTAGAAAGATAGAAAACGTGTTAACTCGCGGTTTGAATTGACCAACGCATATGAAGTATTCGGATTTGAGGGAAATAGTTAAAATGTGCAACTTTAAGTAAAGTGAAAATGGTGTGAAGAGTGCGTTTGAAAATTAGTCGGAAAAACGTTTCAATGAGCGGAAACATAGAAAAACGTGCATAAATGAACAAGATCGCGCACTTGACCATAAAACATTTAAATATTTGTGGAATAGAATTGAAAACGTTCGGTATACTTACCGAAAGAGTGCAAAAATGATATCAAATACGCTCAAAGTTCATCTATGCGCAAACATGCAACGCAATGAGTTAAAATGGAATTTAGGTAGGGATCATATGAAAAACGAGTTGAATAGGGTCATAAAATATTCCTCAAACCTCACGATGACAAACGTGCACAAAACATAAAAATAGAAAAAAAAATGACACCGAAAATGTTTTATACTTATATTCGTTGAAGAACGTGAATATTTGCCGCTTTTTCAATTCCTCGCGGGAAATGTCGAGTATCCATGCGATTACTTTTTTAATTCCAATGATTTCGTTACTTTTTCGTAGTTTTCTACGAACTTGCAATATGCGAATTTACTCGTTTTTATTTTCCCGTCTATTCCACAGCTTTTTTCGCGTCTGTTTTTTCTAGTTTTCTGTTATTTTTCCCAATTTGCAATCACTGTTTTTCTTCCATATTTTTAGTACCGTCTGGTTTTTTAACGTTTCTTCTTCAACGTTGAAACGTTTTTTGTTTTCTATGTGGACGTGTTTTTATGTCTTTTCGCACGTTTTTATGCTTTTCATGTAATGCCTATATACACGTTATCCACGAATATTTACATGTTTTATGCTAATTTAGTACCTTTTCTTTCTTTGCATATGTACTTTAAAGTTTCTTTTTTAATTATACGTTTGTGCAGCGAATTTCTTTTGATATTTAAGCAAATATGCACGTTTCTCATTTTCTTGCTATGCTCGTTCATACCCGTTTACTCCAAATTCACCATATTAAAAGTTACATTCATGCACATTTTACACTTTCTCATCTTACTTCGTATGCGTTTACCTCTTAATCATTTCGCATTAACGAACCTACATATTTGTGCTCGTTTATCTCTATTTATTCGTCTATTCCACTTATTCGCCTATTCCACTTAATTACTTCATTATCCGTTTGTGCACGTTTCTCATCGTGATTCTGAATTCCGATCTATGTTTCTGCCACGTTTTCAAGTTAGCTCATTCGATTCGTTTTTTATGAACATATGCATGCCGTTCTATTTCGTTTTTTGCTTTCATTGTCAACGTTTTTATGCGTTTGGTTTGCTCATTGCATATTTTCCATGTATTATATATACACGTTTTCCACTTGTTTTATGCTCATGTGCGCGATCTTATCTTTTGGAAGTTTTTTTTTATAGAAATCTATTTCCTGTATATTCTTTTTTCACCCTTTTCGTTTTTTTTGTTGAGAATTTGCACGTTTTGATGTTTTTACTCATGTGTCATGTTGTCGATATTTCTGTTTTATTTGGTTATCCAGTGTTTTTATTCGATTTGGACGTTTTTCCGCTTGACTAACTTTTCCAGTTAAGTCGATAGCTTCTAGTATGGAAAGGTTTTTCGGCGTTTTAAACACTGGTAAGTTATATTTTCCACGCTTTCATTTTTTTTTTTACAACAGAAAGTCGCTTTTTCTGGTTTTCTAGCTATTTCATGGTTAAGTTCCTTAATGTGCGTTTGTGAGTTTTTTTTTACGTTTGAGACGTCAGAATTATCGAATTATTTTAATTTTGCCTACGTTTAGCAAAATGTGCACGTTTCTGTTTTTCTATTTTTCTGTTGATATGCGCGTCATTTTTATCTTCGTTTATGCATATAAACGTCAGTTTCAAATGTTGTGCCACCACAATTCCTCCGAACTACAGCTATTTTGTCACGTCATTCTTCTTTAGTAAAAAACCATACTTATTGGTTTGAAAAAAATTGGAGGATAAGGTTTTCTCACGAGTAGAAATTGTTTCACGAATCGGCAGGGAGAAGACATTGCGTCATTCTCATCGAGACACGATTGGTCGATGAGTATTTCGTAGTTGTGGACACAGAAAACAAACATGTCGTTGGTTTGGAGGATTGAAGATGGAATCCACTTTCTCGAGCTGATACATAACTCGCAATAAAACTTTTGCTTTGCTTCGGGTGCATACGATAGTGACGACGACAAGAACTTTCTGTGCCCATGTACCTTTACACGTATATCGAGGTGACATTGCTGTGGATATACCATGAGCGCCTATTCACTCGTCACCATTTGCATGAATCTGCAACAAAATAAAACGCCTGGCACTGTTGCCCCCGAAACGTATTCCACTAAGAGCTCGAAGAGGACGCCACTCAGGTAAGTTAAGACTGGGCCTTCCGTTTGTCGCGCGAGTACGCATACCGCTTTTTCTTGCCATGGTATTCATGTCAATGCGTGGGCGCTCCACGCTGCTTCCTAGCCCGCGAGTAGTGGCCTCGGCGAGAGAACGAGCGACGACCCGCCGAGCTTTGTCCTCTCTCCCGTCTGAGAGGGGCTGGTACCGAGGGGCTGCTGGTACCTGGGGTATCTCGGGGCTGATTCTCACACGCACACACGCGATGAATCACGTGACGCTGTTTACCGGTGTAAAGTCCACATTGGTCGAGGCGGTGTAGCTACGGCAATATCGTCTTCGTGACCGCCTTTCTCGATATTGTCTCGGAGAGCGACGCTACTATCCCATGGATGTGGAAGTGGGCGTGGTCAATGTAACCACGCCCATTTGCGGTTTGATTGAGCTTTATATCAGGCTTTGTTTGACTTCGATATAACCCAAATCTTTTACCAGTCGATTTTGCTTGAGCAGGAAACACAGGAATCTCGGCGACACTAGAAGCGCGCATATGGAAATCATCGTGCCCCCCTACATGAAACCTGCACGAGTCAACGCTTGGTTGCTGCCGCCTCTGCAAGCGACAGCCAAAGCGCTTCCTTCGCCCATATACAGAGTATAACCCTGCAACAACTTCGCACTGGCGAGAGCCGGCTTCGTTTTGTACTGCGCATAGGAACTACAAGCGTATACAAAAAAAACAGGTTCATGTTCGCAGCCCTGCAACACCGGCGATGCATTTATTCGGTCTTGCAGAACTCGGCAAGCACGCGACATCGGGGGATACTGGTGCGTTTGTAACCCCCATACTATTGCATGAATACCGTTAGAAAGAGCCTGGTATCCCCTGCCCAGCGCTTTGTTACGCTTCTGGCTCTAAAACATCTGTAGTGATTTCAAAATTGTCATTGACATGAAACTATGACGTGAGCCCATGTCGGCCATGATACAAAGTGTAAAGTGAAACATTGGGTATAACAGAACAACTTGCAATATACATTCTGTGACTATTAGTTCAGAAGACGCTGCGTGGATGTTTGTCGACGAAGGAATGAAGTACCACATACTGTGCAATATCGATGTGTGTCGACGAAGGAATAAAGTACCACCATACACTGTCCAGTACTAGACAGAGACATGGAGCTAAACAAACATACTCCACAAAGCTGGAGCTGAAGACTAAAAGTAGTTTGAAAGTCAGCTGCAAAAAGGAATCTGGAGAATACAGGTTGTGGAAGATAGAGATGAGTCAGTTCACTGTACACAACCTACTTGGAGAGACAGCTCTGACTGTTCCTAGAGCACCATGGGACGGTGGAAGGCAAGGTTGAAGGACAGGGGGATAAAGCGGTAGTTTCTTGTATAGGCCGTCATTATACACGTACACATCAATATATGGCCAGATTATGACCAAGAATACCGCCTTCGCAAGGATGCTTGCCGTCGCATACAGTATACAAACCGGTCGTCTAACGCTTTTCCCTTCTGCCTTTTCAATCAGACTTTCTCTCAAAATTGCTGGCGATCCGGTAGAAGACAACTTTTCCGGCTTGATAGCTGTTCATTCTGCTGCCCATGGGCCACGAAAAACGTATCTACTCGTAGCGTCTTCTCCAAGGGTCAACGTGGGTTTGCGTAAAAACTCCGCCCACTAATCCTCGGTGCGCAAAGCGCCGCGAAAAAGCCATATGGCCGTTGCCAACGCCCCGTTGCTACGGAATTTTTATGATTACGTAATGATTCCGTGATGTCACTAAGTTGGTATTTACGCGTTCGTTCTACGGAATTGAAACAGCCGTGGACACTATCGGCGTCCGCTCCAATTTTCAATAACTCGTTAGTGCGCATGCGCGGCACGACCAATGACGTCAAACGTTATTCATTCATGTTTGACTGCGCATGCGCTCCCAAGTATTTCATCATGCGCATGCGCTTGTACAAACCCGATGGTGGGTGTGTCCAGTGAAAGGTCTAAAAGTGAAGATGAACACTACTGAGGCTGAATTTGATCGAGAAGCTGTCCGGATGTTAAGGAATATTGGACTCAAGGGTGTTGAAGAACTCAATTATTTCCAAAGATCTAGTAATAGTAGTAAAACGTGGAAAGAAGGGCTGAGAAAACCGTCAAAACCTCGTGTGAGGCGAATTCGTACTGTTGACTCGAACCCTACAACCACGGTTTTAAGGTGCGCTTCACCAGCCGAAGAATCTTTATGCCGATCAAAGGTACTACTATCATCCACGAATTCATCCGGATCTCACTCCTTTCGTCACGAACGTCTTACACAGACCAAATCCGCGCCTGAAGGGAGCGATGTTTCACCTGCTCCGTGTTTGTCTGAGCCGACTGTTTTTAAAGTCACGTCTACCTGCATACCACCGCCTGTAAGCCGGCCAGTTAAAATGGGTGCTCCAACTCAAACACGAAGTGTTGAAAAGCAGACTGAAACGAAGGTACTCTCAGTTCAGAGGCCGTCTCTAAAAATTCTCTCTATGGAAACCACAGGCGTAAAACATGTTACCTCATCTTTAGTGTCATCGCGAAAGGAAGTTGACAGCTCGATTACACCCAAGCCTTTACTTCCGCTTAATGTGTATGATCGCTTAGAAAAGTACCAAGATTGTTGTCATTCTTCATTTGAACTGCCTGATAAAGAAACTAAAGGTAGTGGTAGTCCATCAAGCCTTGGATTCCTGTCTTCTCCAAATGCTGCTAACTGTGCACGAGGAAGCGCAACAGTAATTATGGTGGACCCAGATAATGACCATGAATCACTTCAGAACCGAATCTTGTCAGATAGTCCTGACCCAGCAACTGCTTCCAACACAATGCAGACTCTTAGCACCCTCACGGATGTGGTTAATCCAGCATCAAGTACAGATGAACAGACCGAAAGTCCTTATCGCTGCACAGCAATTTCTGTCTCAGAAAGTCTCGTTTGCACTAATAGAGTGGAGCAAATGTGTGGCGGGTTTGACTTATCGCGCAATAAGGACCATGTAGAAACTAAACCTGGGTGTTCAGCATCGGATCCACCGTTAGTGCAATCAAACACAGGAGAGCATGATGCTGTATTACAGTCTAAGGTGAATGAAGTTAGTCTTGACGACCAAGATGATTTGTTTGGTGAGTTTATGTGGCATAGTGTTTACTGTGCATATTAATCAAGGAAACCCATTCTTTTAGGATACTGCCACAAATGTGATGAGGCTATTGTTGGAGAAGAAACTGGATGCTTAGCTCTTGGAAAAGTTTATCACACTCTTTGTCTGACTTGTTCCCACTGCCGTAAGTTTTATGTTTCCTATTTGTGGGTGCTTAGTGATATTGTTTGCAAGTTGAACAAGCTCGTATAGTATTGGCTTTTATTGACCATTCTTGAACCACTCTAAATTTCAAACTTCGAGCGATTGAATGAAATCATAACGGGTAGAGGAATTTGATTGGTGATCTGCTGACATACCCCACAAGTATTTTTTTACATTTTTGCTATCCGGTTTAATAAAGATTTGTGCCTGTTGCTCTTCCTTGTGTGGCGTTGATATGTAGTTACTACAGATCAACGCCACGCAACAAAACGTGTTTGTCAAGAAAATATAACATGCTAATAATTTTACATAAATTTAAACAATATGTGATCAGTAATATGCATGCATACAAAGTTTCATCTTTATGCTTGATTTAAATAAAATTGCCTGAGTTCATTTTTCCTTCACAAACATGTATTGTTGTGTTTTTGATAATAGTGACTATGTTCACAGACGAATCCAAATTGAGTGTAAGTTTGGCACACTTAGCAACAATAGGAATTCTGTGGTGTCAGCGTGCTCAAGTCTGTTCGTACACTATGCTTCATGTATCCCATCCATACCTTCCCATCCCTATATGCCTCTTAAAATTCGCAGGAATTTTAAACGCTTTCTCCTCGCTCTTAGAACTTTCCCTAATCTGATCTTCTGGTGATTTATATGCATGAGATGACGATGACATGAGTGGAGACCACGGGACGCCATCAATTAGCAGTACCGCGTATACACAGTTCGCTGCAAGGTTTTCATTAGTATTGTGCATGTATTTAACTGCTTTGGACTCCAAGTATGGGGTTCAGGTTTCGCATATGGTAGCTTCCCAGCTAGACATAGCTGCTGCTGATTGCACACGAAGCGCATGCAACAATTATACTAATGCTACTTTTCATATCACTGTGGTTATTATGGGTTATGTAGAATCGGAGGCGTCTATGCCCGTGCATCGTACAGGTGGTTGCACATTAATTTAGCACTATCTGGTAGGTTTCAGTAATTAACCCTCGGTGTGAATGCGCAGCAAGGGTAACAGTACTTTGTCTATCTCTCTGTCTATCTGTCTGTCTGGTATTCTTGCACCACAGGCTACAAGGCTGCCTATAAGCGATACCAACGGGTTAAGAAGTACGCAAACCTAGTAATAAAAATGCGATTTCCCTGAAATCAGTGCAAGAGATATGCCATTAAAATAGGCCAAAAAGCCAATATGCATAATCACGCTGGCTTACCTCGACCTGATGTGCTTGCTCTGTGTACATTTGTAGCATAAGAAGTCACAACGAAGTGTGTGTATTGACTCCTGCATGTTATCTACTAGCCTGTACTGTCATACTCTTCGCAAGCTGGAGCCCACAAGTAAGCACATGTTCATAGCCAAGCCCATCAATTAGCCGTGCAGCGCAATGCACTGATGGTTTGCACTTCATCTTACACTGGTGTGGAAAAGAAAGTGTGTTGTATGATGACTAAGAATAAGATCAAAGGAATCCAGCTAGTCCAAACAACATAGATGTGATTGTGAGTGCTTCCTGCTGAGTGTATGGTTGTTGGATTTCGGAAGGCTTGGTCTCCGTATCAACTGTGTATGGCCAGTTTTCCTGCTCAAACAGCTAAATTTATTCCACATTTCCGGGGGTGTGGCTTCATTACGTGCAACTATAAAAGGCCCACAATTCCTTACAATCTTGGCCGTTTTCCTAAACGAAAGATTGGCCACTTGTTCCGTACGATCTCTGCGATGGTAAACCAGGGAAACGGAGATATCGTGTCTCTACTACATAGACTCACAGAGCCCCTCGACTCCCTGCAAAAGGACGTCGAATCTCTAAACGAGAAAGAAGCCCTGCGAGTGAGACGGTCCACGAGGTGCAGTCCTCGTCAAAAGACGCCGCAGATGGAGATTCCGTGCAGTGATGCAGCGAAGCGCAGAGCAAGCAAACCCGTGGATTGGGAAAGCAGCCCGGACGGTCGGACGAAAGGCACCCGCCGTCACGCCGCACTTCTTGTCGATTCCAATCGAGACGTCGGAACGTCCAGTAAGGACGAATCTAGAGAGACGTGTCAGTCATTTCGCCACTACAGCGGCTAAACTTGGCCGTGGCTGTAGTGAACCCAGGCGATGCTCTTGAGGTATGTGTCCGACGCTAGCTCTCAGCCAACCTACCAGCATGTCACGCCGCTGGAATGGAATTCATTCCAGTGGTGGTGGAGACATTGGGCGGTTGGGCTCCAGGGGTGTCTTCTACCATTCGCAAACATTGGTGAAGCCCTTGGACAGAGGGTGAACCCTTCCTGTTTGCCTCAGACCACGAGACACCTTTTCGGCCGTCCGGAAGTCGCCCTTTGACGTGGAAATTCCACACTATTGGTCTGTCGGACCCCGCCTCTACTCCCTCAAACCGATGGCATCATTTGACTTGTCTATTTTCCTCCAATTTTAGCCTTGCATCACTATACTTATTGTATATTTACTAAAACGTAGATAAGCAAACAAACAAAAAGAAATTTAGAGAGTGGTCGCGATCACCGCGTAAACCTCGTAAGAGCCGAAAGGGCTAGGGCTCACCGGCTCAACGATCTGTAGAAAGACACCGATCGTGGTGCGAACGTATGTCGGACTCCGAGGAGGAGAAAATGGACTATTCGAGTGAGCTGTTATTCTGAGACTGAGGATCAGTCTGTGACCGTCTCTGATTCTGAGACTGAGCATCAGTCCAAACAACGGTAGTGGAGGTGTCGGCGAGGACAGAGAAATACCTCCAGGAGAAATGCACTCAGAGAGTGTCAAACTCCGATCGGAAGGGAGTGCGGGACAGATACCCACTCCTCAAGGTGCCAGCAACCAGGATCCCACAGTTGGACCCGATTATGAAGTCGGAGGCTTCAACTGCCACCAAGGCAACTGACAAACAGCTAGCCAGGGGCAAGACGCTGCTGTTGGACTCGCTGGTACATCTGACCTCACTCACTCTTGGAGGCCCAAGGCCCACCATAAGGGATATAAGCTGGAAGTGATCCAGGCAGTGAGGTCGGGCATTCAACAAGTTAGAAATGCCAATGCCAGTCTCTCACACCTCTTGAGAGAGAGTGTCGTGAGCGACTTCAATAAGTCCTTTCTCCCAATCGTCGGTGACGATAGTAATTTTAAAGATGAAAAGCACTGAAGTGTAAACCCTCGGTGCGTTGTGACACACACGGGTGTGTAAACGCGTGTGCTATATCACTAATTGATGGGCTGGGTTTAGTTTTAGCTGTTACTCGTGGTCTCTTGCCAGCTCGCGCAGAGTCTGACGCGGGCTAACTACACTACTAGATACTAGCATGCGAGAGGCGATACACACCCTGCGTTGCATCTTCTGGTGCCTCCGAGGCACGCAGAGCACGCGGATCGATCAGACCGGGGGTAAGCTATCCCATCCATATTGGCTTTTTCGCGCTGTAGCTCTGCAACGGAGCATTTTTAGAGAAAACCCCACTTATTTTCTGACCTTCGTCACCCGTTGGTATCGTTTCTGGGACGAACAGACATTCGAGAGGTGAGATGTAGAGTAACAAACAGACAGACAGACAAACCCAACTACTGTAACCCTCGCGAGGCACCCTTTTTGTTTGGAAGTTTGCCAAGAAGGGGAAGGAGATTGTGGACCAGGTGAAAGCGATGCGGTCCTCTCTTCCTAAAAACAAGGAGCCGCTTCAGCTGTAAGTACGGAATGGGGCGGAGCCCAGACCTTCCGTTACAACAGGGAGGGGCCATACCAAGGCGGGAAAGGCCAATCCAACACAAAGGGAGTGCTCAAAACTAGTTTTCTTACTTGTTGTACCACCATGTCGCCAAAAAGAAATTTATCAAAATGTGTTGGTAACACAAATGACGCCACTGGGTGTAGTTCCAGTAGAGGCAGACCCTGTGGATGTGGTTCCTGGAAAGGAATAGCCCAACATCTACCGGGTGTCCAGAACGTAGTAGCCGATGCGGAGTCTCGGACTATGATAAATCGGTCAGACTGGCAGCTGCATCCTGTGATATTCAACAGGATGACACACCTTTTCGGTCCCATGGGGACGGATTTGTTCGCATCCTGTCTGACAGTGCAGTGCCCAGCCTTTTTCAGCTGGCGGCCAGATCTCTATGCAGTGGCAACAGATGCCTTCCGGCAGGACTGGTCTCAAATCAAGGAGTATGCCAACCCACTTTGGAGTCTGATAGGGCGGGTACTGTCAAAAGTACAAATGGACAAGGTTCGCATTGCTCTGGTGGTACCAGTGTGGAAGACACAACCATGCTACCCCCTACTATTGCAAATGCAATACCACGTCTGGTCAAATGATGCTGATCAGCCAGGATCTCGTCCCTCAGCTATCCGCATGGCTCTCATTAAGCCATACAAGGCAGTTACATCTAGCCCCATAACTAGATGGCTTAAATCTCTGCTGGAAGCAGCAGGAATTGATACCTCTGTGTTTAGTGCCCACTCAGTACGAGGGGCATCATTCTCAGCAGCTGCAAACTTGGGCATTATGACTAAAGGCTGCAGACTGGAGTTCTGAGTCTGTTATTCAGAGGTTTTACTACAAACCAACAGAGGATCCATCGTTTGGGAAAGCAGTGCTCTGTACCACTGATACTAGGCAGTGAGTGGTCTCGTTGAGAAGGAAGAGCGGAGCTCTTGATCCTTGAGTAATGGAAGAGCGAAGCTCTTGAGCTTAGCAAAGGACACCCATAGGGTAAAGCCTAGCAGGCTTGCTACAAACAACACCGTTGATATGGAGACCGAGCCTTCCGACATACAATTCGAGAATGGCTCTGACCACGCAGTGGTTGCAAAGTATTCAGAATTGTATGACGAAGGTGAGGTTGAAATATCAACGGTTCCTCCCACCCACCCTGTGTTTAAGTAAGGGTGAAAGATGAGGCGTATAAGCTAAGCGGGTTGGGTTATGTTGCTGGTACGCAGCAGGTGAGGAAGACACACCATGCAGTATGAGGAGCTAATCCAAAGGCCGAGGTTGCAATGATTTGTGGGGCTTTTATAGTTGTACGTAATGAAGCCACACCCCCGGAAATTTGGAAGTCATTACGCATTTGCTACTAAATTTAGCTGTTTCAGGAGGGAAACTGGCCATACACGGTTGATATTTCAGCCTCACCTTCCTCATACATCTCTGAATAGCTTGCAACCACTGTGTGGTCTGATCCATTCTCGAATTGGAAGATAAAAGAGGCCATACAATTTCTTAGCCTTATTTGCATAAACCATAGTGGGTGTATGGTAGTTAGAAGATAGTAGGAAATTGGCAGCGTGGAATGCAATTGGGGCCTTTTGCACTCTTTGTGTGCTGCTGTTTCTTTGCCAGAAGGGAGTGTTTTCAGGCTGGAATGGCCAGAAACTACTCTATTACGTGGTTTGAAATCTACTTAAAGCTGCATCTCGACGTGTACACTCCCGTGGACAGGAACAGTGACTCTGAGCTTCCTTGCTACTGCAACATGTCTGGGTGTAGCAGGGTAGAAAATGACAAAACTTGCGTGTGGGGCCTAGCAGCAAAAAAGGATGGCTTTTACGTACCTGTAACGTTGAACTCTCGAGAAATGACCGTGGCATCTGAGTAAAAAACGCCCAACTTATTGCAGCCATATCTCTCCCCCGATTGATTGCTCTCTCTTAGTCTCTTACCCAGACCCCACCCTCTAAAGAGGAAAAGGGTCTGGTGACATTTGAGTTTTCTTGGTTGTGCTCAATCTTCAGCCTTGTGATAGTTGCATAAACACACGCCAACCACACATACAGTCACGAACACGTGGCATGCACAGACCTTCGATGTATGTGCCCTACGAAGGCATTAAGCGATCTGATTGGCTTACCACAAACTAAGACTGCTTAATCAGCAAAACCAAGAAATAACTGAACTATCACCAGACTTTTTTTTCCTCGAGAGGGAGAGAGAGAGTGGGGTCTGGGTACGACACTAGCTCTCTCTCCGTGCACTCGAGGATGTGCGTTAAAAAGTGTGTGTTTTGTGTGTGTGGTCAGAGCCTTATCCGTTTTTGATAGACCATTCGGGATGTGTGCGCCCTTGTGCCCTATCAAAACTGGCCACTCATGTACAAACAGTAGACCATGCGCTGCCATCGTATAACATGGACACAATTTTTGATATTGAATTGTTATTTAGGAATTCATAGCCTCAAGTTACAGCATTTAGTTACGAACATTTGTAGCAACATCTAGAGGGGTAATGTGTTTAACCACTATTCTATAAGTATGTGTGTGCTTTTCATTCAGAGAAACCACTGTCTGGGAAGTTATTCTACACTGTCGACCAGGCCGTATTATGTGAAAAGCATTATATGGTAAGTTAAAATGATCCTCTTTATTATTGTTGTGTTTACCTGTCTGTTCATACAGAAAAGTCTTCAGCGATGCCATTTTTGCAACCAAAGAATAAAAGATAAGGTACAATCTTGTTTTTGAATAATCTACTGGTTATTTAATAATTAACCCTCGGTGCGCATGCACAGCGAGGGTTACTGTAGTTGGATCTATCTGTGTGTCTGTGTATCTGTGTGTCTGTTACTCTCAATCTCACTTCTCGGGTGTTTGTTCGTCTCACAAAGGATACGACCTACCTCACAGGCAATGAAGGTCAGAAGTTTCGAACGGTTTTCTCTGAAACTGCTCCGTTGCAAAGCTAGAGCGCGAAAAAGCCAATATGCAAATACACAACGGACGGGATGGCTTACCACAGTCGGATAGATCCGCGTGCTCTGCGTACTTCGGAGGCGCCAGAAGATGCAACGCAGGGCGTGCATCGCCTCTCGCATGCTATCTAGTATTGTAGTTAGCCTGCGTCAGACTCTGTGCTAGCTGGCAAGAGAGACCACGGGTAACAGCTAAAACTAAACCCAGCCCATCAATTAGTGGTACTGCGCATGCGTTTACTTATACGTGCGCGTCACAGTGCACCGAGGGTTTGCACTTCAGTGCTTTTCATTTTACAAGCTTTAGTGAAATGCTAAGTTTACGTATAGGATGCCATGGGTGGATGGATGGATCTCCTTAAAATAATCATATGTAAATTTTCAAAACCTAATTATTATAGACTTGTGAAAGCTCTGGACACTTTTATGTGTCTGTGGCTGGTTAGGTGTTAAGATCCATCCTGAGAGCATAAGGGGAAGGAGCGCTAAACTCTGTGGAACAGCATTTAACAGTTTTAGGTGTCCTGAGTGGTTTTGCCTATACATTACGGATCAAATAAAGTAAACAAAGTACCACTATACGGTAACGGTTCTACCTATGTATTACCGCTATGTACCTTTGATATACCCTTCACGTACCATCAGTTTACCCTGCTGAACTACCTACAAAGTACTTTTAAAGGTACCGTGAAAGCTCCGGTGAAGTATATACCCTAACGTGGTACCGCGCGAGGGGTGTGAGGTACCGTTGAAGAAGTACTTCACAAGTAGTACTGCACAAACAGGGAAACTTCAGATTTTAATGTTGTACAGTAGTAGTGCGCTAGAAGTGCTAAACTTACTACCCTATAGTCCGAAAATAACACGGGCGAGCCATGATCTTCCCGCCGTTCGTGCTCTCAGCAGTCGGTCTCGTGCGGTGGTGGTGGGGGCGTGGCATGCGCTACCTTCGGCAGCTGGCAGCTGAGCTGCAAGCGAGCCGTCATTCACGGCTCGGTCCTAACATAGGCTGCTCTACTGCCTCATGGCCGTCAAGCAAACGTTAGATGGAGTTAACATTAGATGGAGTTAGCGCCTATCCTGCGGTGGGGTGGGCCGCGTGTTGCCAGGGCGTTCACTGCGGCTGGAGGGACTTGGCTGCATGCGAGGCTGCATGGTGGTGTGTAATGGGTGAGCTTTGCCGTGAAATGTCGTTACTTCGGTACCCTTCGCCGTACCTTTCTGTACCGCATAAGTACCTACAAAGTACTGTCGAAGTACCTCAAGCATATATACCTCTGGTGTACTGCTATTGTTCCTCGGAAGTACTACTACCTTTACCCTACCGTTACCGTCGTTTACTTTTTTGACTCATACTGTATTGGCAAAGTGGAGAATACCCTTAGGAAGCCAAGTTTACACTACAGAATATTGGTAGTCCATTAGCGATCACTAATTGAAGCACTCTGGCACTAAACTACCAGATGCTGAGGCGGAAGTACCGTAGTAGCTGCCCATTTTTTCCGGTGCACAGCTAAAACACTTGTGACTGTTTCACAATTATATTCTTCCTCTGTACATTAACTAGGGGAGAGAAAACCAATGCTTAGATGGTTCATTGTAGGGGTAATATAGTACGTATGTAATCCTTATAGTACAGGCAGAAAAAGCAACACCATTAAAAAATTCTATAGGCACAGCAATGTAATTAAGCATGGTTCTGCGCAAGAGTTGTCCAGTGGGCACAGTATACACTGCAAAAACGCCTAATAAACCTTCTGTGGAAACTTGGACACATATTTTGATTCTGAAACCCCCTTTAATTCGGCGTATCTCCAATCACTTGAACACCGGACTGGATGGACTAAGAGCTTTATTGATGTGGATAGCTGCTGTATGTGTTGCCTTCAAGAGTCATCTAGTGCAACTTCACACACCACAGTCCCGTCAACAGCCATAGCATACAACAGCTGGTCAAGGTAAGCCATTCAAGCAGGATAATTTCAGGCTTTCTGTAATGTCTATGTCTAAGTTGTTGTTTGTCCGCCCAGTATGACGAGCAGTGCTGGTATACATAGCTATGCACACAGACTCACACACATGGACAAACCCTCCCAGCACATGTAAGCTGAAGATACAGTAGAAGTATATAGGAGTAGAGCTATAGCTGCTACCAAAATCCATGAAACAGCAATACAAATAATCCATTGTTCTAGCTAGAAAAATATCACGGAGTGGTACTATCCATCACTTATGGGGTCTGGGGGTATGCTCCCTCAGGAAAATTTGAGCATTTGGACTCTCAGATTTTGAATCTGGGTTACTTTGAGGCAAATGTGGTAAATTAACAACATGTTTAACACACCATACATTACAGCTAAGCTACTTCCTTTCTTGCTTCCTTGCTACTCTCTTGAGCACAGCTGGCACTGACGGTTCTGCGTGTGACAATGGTGGTTCAGTTGTGAACACTTAGTACTTATGTACATAGTACTTACGTAAATTATGAATGTTGAGAATCTCGGCGCAAACGGACACGAAACACCCTTATAGTGATCTGATACATATTCACTCGACTCTTCACAAAATCTGAATTTTGTAGCTACCTGCTCTGTTCTAGAAGGTTCTACTCTATACAGCTTCTACGAGTGTTCTGTTCTGGTAAGTTCTGATGTTCACAACCATGTTAGATTACATATCAACACTCCCACTTAATCAGTAGGTTGTGGTGCAGAATACCCCATTCCCATTTCATCTCGCAGTTTCTTGAATCTTGCTTTCGGTATTGGCTTTGTCAGTAAATCTGCTAGCATGTCGCATGTCTTTTATTGGGCAGTATTCTAGGGAGATTTTTCTTTCTTGTATTGCTTCATGAATGAAGTGATATCGAATGTCTATGTGCTTTGTCCGTCCATGTGACACAGGATTTCTTGCAATGGCCATTGCACCTTGATTATCTTCCTTGATTAGAGTCGGTTGTTCTAAAGGTACCTTGAAATCTTTCAATAGCTGTCTGAGCCACACAGCTTCTTGTGCTGCCGTACTAAGAGCCACGTATTCTGCTTCAGCAGTTGATAGAGTCACCATTGCTTGCTTCTTACTCAGCCAGCTAATTGGTCCTCCTGCCATTTGAAACATATTTCCAGTGGTCGAGTGTCGATCGTCCAGATCCCCAGCCCAATCTGCATCAGAATATCCAAACAGTGGTGTATCTTCTGACCTTTTGTAAGTGATTGCAAGATCTGCTGTTCCCTTCACGTAACGCAATATTCTCTTTACAGCAGTTAGGTGACCTTCTGTAGGCTCTGAGCTGTACTTTGACACTACTCCCACTGCTTGGGAGATGTCTGGTCCTGTCGCAATGGCTGCGTATAGTACACTTCCAACCATCGATTGGTAGGTTACTTGATCAACCAGCTTGCTGACTCCATCATCTGCTTGTAACCTTACATTGAGGTCAGCTGGGGTTGCTGGGGTGGTGGTTGCTACAATCAAGTCGTCTACGTATACTGCAACAATGCTTACTTGGTTAGTGCCTCGAACGTAGATGCATGGATCTGCTGCACTAGATTCAAATTGAATGGACTTCATGAAATCTTCGAATGTAGTATTCCAACATCGGGGTGACTGCTTCAAACCATACAGTGACTTCTTGAGTTTGCAGACTAGTTCTTCTTTTCCAGGTTGAAGGTATCCATCTGGTTGCTGCATGTATATCTCTTCCTTCAGCTCACCATTCAAGAATGCAGTCACCACGTCCATCTGGTGAATGAGCATGTCGTTCTGTACTGCAAATGCCAGCAGTGCTCGAATTGAAGAGAATCTTACAACAGGAGAGAAGGTTTCATTGTAGTCGATTCCGTATTTCTGGGCGTATCCCTTGGCCACTAGTCTTGCCTTGAATCGTTCCACTTTTCCATCACTGGTATGTTTGACCTTGAAGACTCATTTACACCCGATCGGTTTCCTGCCATCGGGCAATTCCACAAGGTCCCATGTTTGATTCTCTATGAGTGACTCATATTCGGAATCTGCTGCAACTTTCCACTCCTTAGCAAACTCGCTTGATAAAGCTTCTTCAATAGATTTTGGCTCTTCAATCTGTCTAACATGACATGCTACATGATGAATGTCATCAGTTGTTGCAGCCGTGTCAGCATACTCGTCCAGACCATATCTAACAGGTGGTTGTCTCTGGCGTTCAGAGCGTCTTGGTTCTTCTGATTCATTTTGCGTGTCTGGTTCAACTTCTGGCTTGATTTCTATTTCAACTTTTCTTGCTGGGTGTTGACCTCCTTTGTTCTCTGTCCAAAGTCTGTTTCATTGAAAATCACGTCTCGACGAATGAAGACTTTTGACGACTTCTCTTCCAGCAATCTATAGCCTTTGGATTCGTTGCTGTATCCAACAAAACGGTACTTCTGAGACTTCTTGTCTAACTTGTTTCTTTGAGCATCTGGTACGTGTGCATAAGCAGTGCACCCAAACACTCTCAGGTGGCTTACATCTGGTTGTTTTCCATACCAT